>JAPKLX010000397.1:166576-185469 GCA_026898415.1 Leonotis leonurus
AAAATTAACTAACCAAACTCAAATTGAATCTAGTCAATAATTATTTGTCTGAGTCAAATTCCTACCAACTTTAATTTGAAGTCTCTTCATAAAATCAATATAATATTTTCATTGATATTTAATAAATTATTCATTTTCAATGAAAATAAAATTTATAAAATAAAATAGTAGCAAACATTTTTAGTGACTATTTTAAATTCAAATTCAAATTTAAATTGTTTAAATATCAAACATCACTTATAATAAATTCTTTAAATATTTAGATTTAAACTTTATTACAGTTATATCAATTTGTCAAAAAGTCTATGGAAAAACATCCTCAAAATATATAGACATGTTTTACATTCGGTGACTATAAGTAGGTGATATGCGTCCATTTAATCATGTTATGATGGTTTTGGAAGTGTAGGTTTAGTGTATTAGGGAAAAAGAGGGAGAAGAAGGGGGAATATACAAAATTCCAATTTTTTTTGGTTGTCTTGAACAATAAGATTGAGAGGTCAGCTCGTTGATATATTAAACCAATTCGCTTAGATGGCATATCGACTTCTCTTGCTAGATAGGTTGATCAGCTCAAACAATCTCGATATCAAATTGAATTATATGAGTTTTAACAGATCAACTGACAACTCCATGTAGCAGGTTAGTTGGTCTATGAAGAGATAGATCATGCGCATAAGTGGTGATATACTTAGAAAATTACATAATTTTTATTAGTCATGTGTTAGTCAGACAAATTGATTGACTCAACAATGCATAACTCGCTGTTTTTAACAAACCAGTTCGCAAATGAAATAATTACATAACTAAGCATTAAAAATAAGTACATAAAGTAAATAACACAAACAACAGGATACCCCTTACGTCCATAGTGGATCAATATATTAGATTGATGAATCTCTTAACTGTTGATTACTCTCTTATCTATACTCACCAAGTACAAGGTGTCACTATCTTATTTATTCTTGTTGAAGACGATATTATAACTCTCTTTTTTATATTGGTTGGGAACGAGATCGAACCTTTCTGGTTTCTTTTTCGTTGTTCCTCATTCTACTCAATTGCAAAACTTAAGACAAGGTATAACTATGGAGAAGTTATAGAACTAAAGGCTTGAGTGCTCTAAGTATAAATGTATAGTTCTAGATGAATTTTCTATATAATATATGTATTCTTGGGTCCTGATTTTGACGATGAAGCTGTCACGTCCCCATTTCACTTCTCTAAGTAAAATCGAGGAAAACGTGACTTAAAGGAAAATACGGATAATGAATCGAAACAAAAGCGTTTACTTGAATGACAATCGGGAAACGCCTCAGAATAAGTGATTATAACAACATCTTGAATCATGAAAAATGAGCACAAGTCTGAAATACATGGTTCGACACGAATGAGATAACAGTTAAGTTCTTAAAGCTTAAATAAAGTCTGGCAGCGGAAACTGGATCAATATCTAGATTTACATGTATGACGACATATAAACCACCGAGGGTAAAGCATTAAGAGTTTTGACAAAAACCACCGCGGAGCCTTCCACTTCATCATCACGACTTAACCTGCACATTTATAAATACATGCAGGGCTGAGTACGAGAGTACTCAGTAAACACATGCCGAAATCACATTTGTACAATATATTTGTCATTGTCGTAACCAGTGCAACATAGGGATTTTGTCACTAAAGTACCTATGTTCACTAAAATCTTGTGATCTTAAAAGTTTGACTACGCAGTCTAAGTTCTGGAGTAATCATACATATCTGTAATTCTGGTGTCGGAAAAGTGGCCACTTTCCGCGAACACTGAACCGGCCAACCTGTTAAGATGACTCACGGTCCCTGGTGTACACTAACCTTAAAGATATAAATCTTTAAAGGCCCGAAATCGATTAACTGTTCAACAGATACGCATCATACCAAAATATAAATATTTTCGACAATGCAATACTTCATAACATTTAAATTCTAAAGCATTTCTAAAGCGAAAATAGCAATTTGGTACAACGCATACGATTTGATTTGTAAAAGAAAGCCTACCTGATATGCTTCTTTGTCTAACGAAAATCTGGTGCAGATCGACTGGAATAATATGCTATTATTTCATGAATTATTCTAATTACTACTCAATTTAAAATCGAGTTTCTAGTAATTAATCCAACTTTATTATTAAAGAGTTCCAATAATTATCTAATTACCTAATTTCTTTATAATATTCTCTAAGTCATTCTATCTAATTAATTCTAATTAAGGTACTATAATTAGTCGAGATAACTTAATCGAAATAATTTAGTTCTAAGCCGAAAATCCTAATTTAAATTCTTATAAGATAGTATAATTTAATTAACATTTAAGAATTCATAGGATCGAAATCCGGCTACTAATCTCATCTCTCATCTATAACTCGGTTCATCAAATTAGTTGGGGTTAACTGGACTAATCATAATTAACCCAATTAATTTACATCTAAATTCTAAGATTTAAATAATTTAAGTCAATTCTTAAGAATTAAATCTTAGTTCGTTCTAATTTATTTAATTGGGGCTCGTTTTATGAAACGAAAACATTTAACCCGTCAAATTTATTTGTTTTACAGGCCGATAAGTCTTATTTCGAAGCCCAGCCCGTTTAGTTGTTTTAGCCCAATTCTATTCCCACTTTTGGGCCCATTTGCCTTGGCCCAAATTAATTTTACACTACCCAATTCCAAACTCTATTCTTACTTCCCTAGAACCCGGTTCAGTCCCAACCCTTCCTCCTTTTCTTTCTTTCGCGACAGCCCTAATCCATTCCCATTTCCTCCTTCGTCTTCTTCGTTTCTCCACCTCGTTCTTTATTTCTTCTTGCTGCTGTGTCGTTCGTTCTGCCTTCCCCTCGCCAACTCCTTGTTCTCCGTTCTCCTTACTGGACAACAATTCGTAGGCGTTCGTGGTGGAAATAGTGGCGGCAGACGGTCGCTGGCAACCTCCAGGTAGTTTCATTCCCTCTTCTTCTTCTAATCATCTTTACATTCTTCTCTTCTTTTCCCATTTCTAGATTAAGGCGTTAAATTTTCAATCTCGAAAAGCCAATTTTACACTAAATCTTTACTTCTGATTTCTGCATGTTTAATTCAGTTGGATTAATTCAAAGGTGTTTTAAGCTTGTGTGATTTGCTGTGCTGAGTCATTCTTCTTCCTTTGTATTCTGATTTTATTGTGCTAATGGTTTCTACTTGTTTCCTAGGCTAAGTTTATGGTTCAAGAAGTGCTGCCGTGTTTTGCTTTGGTTGAGTAGTCCCTTCCTTCTAAGCTAAGTCCTCATCTTAGTTCTCTTAACACTTTGCTTTTCTTGTTCAATGCTTATGCATTCTGAAATTCTTAGTATTAGCTTGTGGTGTTATTGGTTTTAAATGAGTTCTGAATCTGTCCTAAATCTCTATTTGATAAGCTTGCATTAGGTGATTTAGTTAATTTGGAAATCCCTTGACATAATATCTTTTTTTTCTTGAGATCTCTAACTGAAGTAGAAGCATCTAGGTTCAAAATCATGCTTTAGATGTTTATGTATATATCCAGTATGTACAAATACTCTAAATTCTTCCTATGGCTATTGTCTGCCTCTGAAATTGTAGGATATAAACCCCTACGTGCTAATCTGCTGTCAAGTCCCCATTTCACTTCTCTAAGTAAAGTCGAGGAAAACGTGACTAAAAGGAAAATGCGGATAAAGAAATGAAACGAAGGCGTATACATGAATGAGGATCGGGAAAAATGCCTCAGAATAAGTGATAACAACATCATGAAATATGAAAAACGAGCACAAGTCTGAAATACATAGTTCTAAGGCAAGATAAATAGTTAATAAGTTTTTGGATCTAAAACAAGAGTCTGGCAGCGGAAACTGGATCAATATCTGGATTTACATGTATGACGACATATAAATCATCGAGGGTAAAACATTTAGAGTTCGACAAAAACCACCGCTGAGCCTTCCCCTTTGTCATCACGACTTAACCTGCACATTTATAAATATATGCAGGGCTGAGTACGAAAGTACTCAGTAAACACATGCCGAAATCACATTCGTACTGATATATTTGCAATTGCCGTAACATAGTGCAACATAGGGATTTTTGTCACTAAAGAACCTATGTTCACTAAAATTCTTGTGATCTTAAAAGTTTGACTGCGCAGTCTAAGTTCTGGAGTAATCATACATATCTGTAATTCTGTGTGCCGGGAAAGTGGCCACTTTCCGCGAACACTAAACCGGCCAACCCGCTAAGATGACTCACGGTTCTGGTGTACACTAACCTTAAAAGATATAAATCTTTAAAGGTCCGAAATTGATTAAATTGATCAACAGATACGCATCATACCAAAATATAAATATTTTCGACAATTCAATACTTCATAACATTTGAAATTCTAAGCATTCTAAAACGAAAATCATACTTTGGTACAACGTATGCGATTTTATTTGTAAAAGAAAGCCTACCTGATATGCTTCCTCGTCTAACGAAAAGCTGATTTAGATCGATTGAAATTTCCTTTCGCTGAACCTTAATCGCAATTAAGAGGAAAAATACTCTTCGTGAGTATTAATTTGTCTTATAGAATCAAAATGAAATAATATGCTATTACTTCATAATTTATTTGATTATGCTACTCAATTTAGAATTGAGTTTCTAGTAGTGAATCCAACTCATTATTGAAGAGTTCAAATTAATTCTCTAATTAACGAATTTTCCTTATAGCACTTTCCGAGTTGTCCTATCTAATAAATTCTAATTAGATTACTAACAGTTGTAGAGATAATTTACTCGAAACAATCTAGTTCTAAACCGACAGTCCTAATCTAGTCTCTTATAAGTTAGTATAATTAAATTAATCACTAAAGAATTTATAGGATCGAAATCCGGCTACTAATCTTGTCTTTCATCTATAACTCAGTTCACTTAATTAGTTGGGGTCAACTTGACTAATCATAGTCAAACCAATTAATTCATCCCTAAATCAAAGATTTAATTAATTTAAGTAAATTCTTAATTTGTTCTAATTATTTTATTAAGGCTCGCCTTATGAAACGAAGACATTCAACCCGTCAAATTATTTGTTTTGCAACTCGATAAATTTCATTTCGGATTCCAGTCCGTTCATTTTATTCGGTCCAGATTTTATTCTCATGTTGGGCCCAAATCCATTTCTATACTACCCTAGCCCAACCCAATTATATTTGCTGGCCCATTCAGAAAACAAATTTCTCGGCCCAAACGATTAATTAACAACTTCCTCTCCCAGCCCATTTGTTCAATTGCTTCTAATCCTAACCAGTTCACCTCTCTTACACGATCTGCTTTCTTCCTCAACAGACGACCTCCATCTGCTTTCTTCCTCCCTCTCTCGTTTCTGCCGTCTCTCTCTTTTTCTTTGCTCGGTCCTCTCTTCACCCCCTCGATCAACAGCGGTAGCATAAGGTACTGGAAGTTTAAATCTTTTATCTCTCATTTAAAACCATTCACATAACTCCATAAATTCTTATTACTCTCTGATGCTCTGCATGTTTCAATTTAGATTCTTTTTCTGAAATCGATTAACAAAAACTCATAATTTCTTACTCTCTGCTCTCTCTCTCGATCTGTAGCAGTGTATTGGACAGTGGGTGTTCGTCGGAGCTGCTTCTGGACTGCAGGCTTTGGCTTCTCCCTCTACTGGTAAAATCTTTTAATTCTGTTCTTATATTTTAGGGTTCATAAGGTGCATGTTCTTTTTCTCCTTCCATATTTTAGTTTCAGAAATTTGACAAGCTGGGATTCGAACTTGGGTTCAAATTTTGGAATTCTTGCATTTTTAGATTTTAATTCCCTTGCTTTCTGTATGATTCAAACTCTTGCTTTACGTTTCCTGTTTTAACCAATTTGACAGATTATAGCTTTACTCTTACTCCATTCTGCCTTCTTCTTTTTATTACGGTTTCGGAATGAATGAAAGACTTCGGTTTATTTAGGATTTCAAAGCTTTGATTTATTAAATTTTAATCAATTACTGACTGGGTTTTATTCTTGTTCTGACTGAGGAACACGATACTTTGGTTGCTGGTCTGATTTTGGGTTGGTTCGTGGAAGAGGTTCTGGGGATTTTGTTGCTGTGTGAGGTAGTTTTCTTACTCTTAATTTCTGATATTATTATGTCTTTTGAGTTGGATTCCTTAATTTGAGGGTTTAAAGAGTAGTATTTATGTTCTGGAGATTGAGTGATAAAATATAAGTTCAGTTCTAAAATCAGAATATATATATATATATATGCATCAGTATATAAAGATCTAGGTGATCTGTTTTGATCCTGACTACCTAAAAACAAGCATGTGTGTTCTGAAAACAGTGTATAAATTCTAAGTTCTGCACGTATTTGAAAACCTATGTTCTGCATGCTTAACACCGTCTCAGACTCTTTACTAAAACAACAAAAAAACTATAGAGAAGCAAGCTGAGACTTAAGGTCTATGTATGTATCTTAGAAGTGTATTTCTGAAATTTTTAAAGTGGTTTGAAGGCTGCAAGTTATACATAAACCCCTTAATCCTTCTAACTTTTAAATAATAGAAGAGAGCTTACCCTGACTTTAGTACACAGCTATGAGGTCTCCAAGCTATCTTCTGAGAAGAGAAAAAAAGATTTAAGCTAATGCTAGAACTTGAGAAACCTGAATGCTTAACACTTTATTTACCATGTGATTTCCTAGAACAACTTAGGGTTAGGATGACCTTGAAAGCTTCTTGTGTGGATGAGAGTTTGCTGAAGTATTTCGGTTGTGAGTGTACTGCTTTTTGAACTAAAGTCTTTGTCTAATAGTTTCTAGATGTATAAGTAGAGAACTTAAGTCCCTTGTCTCCTGTTTGCATGAGAACTGTAACTCACTCGCTTATTCCTAATCATCCATTCCTAGTTTAATTTGATTTTGATTGACATGGCTTCTGCACTCTACCTTGACTTTAGAGGTATAATAGTTAATGCTTACTCATGTGAAATGCAGGTTTTGGACGATGGAAAGGTGGAGAGGTGAAGGTATATCTCTGCAACTGGAATCTATTCCATCCCCTTTATGTTTCTGCAGCTTAATCTCCCAACTACAGCTTCCATTTCTGCCCTTACTTATTTTTACACGCTTATAGACTCCTTCTTACAGTATCTAGGGTGTGTAGGAGATCTTAGATTTTGATATTGTTGGTTCTCAAGCTATATACAATTGTGAAAGCTGTAAAGGACTTTATTATTCTTATTAGTTGCTACACCAACATTGTACACGCAGCCATATATGTAATACTTTAATGACTGTTAGTCTCTACACTCTTCTTCCTTATATATATATCTAAGTTACATAAGTATGTATATAATTCCCTATTCTTACTTACTGCCATAGTGAGAACTATTGATTTGGTAGTGCCACTGTCCATTCTGGTGTTTTGACTCTTTTACTAATTCCCAGTTGGAATTTCACATGATCTTAATTTTATCGATCTGTACCATGTCAATCTGGTTTTGTTTCCCTGTTGGAACATTTAACTTGATCTGGTTTATATCAATCTAGTTCTTGCTTCAAGATTTAATAATCCTAGTTTACTACAAAACATCTTAAATCTTTCTTCTGGTAGTGCTTTGGTAAGAATGTCAGCTCTCTGTATTTCAGTGTGTATTTTCTCGATCTGTACATATTTTCTTTCAACATGATCTCTTATAAAATGATGTCTTACATCCACATGTTTGAATCTGGTATGCAGAACAGGATTCTGAGTGATAGCTATAGCACTTGAGCTATCACAGAAGATTGGTATTTCCTTGACATCAATCTCATAATCTTTAAGTTGTTGTCTTAACCACAGTATTTGTGCACAACAACTTCCAGCTGCCATATATTCTGCCTCTGTAGTTGAGGTGGCAACTGATGTCTGTTTCTTTGAAAACCAAGAAATCAGTTTATTTCCTAGAAACTGACATGTACCAGATGTTGACTTTCTGTCCAATTTACATCCAGCGTAATCTGAGTCAGTGTATCCAGTTAGCTCAAAATTGTCTTCACATGGATACCATAATCCTACATGGGCTGTTCCCTTGAGATATGTTGGTCCCGAAAGAGCAAGGTTTGGTGTATGGGGGGGGAATACACCAAATGCAAACTTTTCAGTTTACTTGACTAAATTAATCAGAGAGATGTAAGCTTTCTGATTTACAGATTGCTCAAAGTGATAGAACAGATTGATTTTCAATCAATTAGACTCTATCCAGATAAATTCTCTCAAGTGAGATATACAAAGCAGAAAGCAAGTGTGAACTTGTTTTCAAACTAAGTATTGTGTGCGGAATAATGGTGGACTTTAGTCGGTGCTCTTGTTATGAAAATCTTTTGAAGACTTAATCGAATATTTAGAGGTTGATTAAGAATGCAGATTTGAATGAGTATGATAGATGCAGAATAAAAACAACTGAATATAAAATGCAGAATTTAAATAACACAGTTATTTTTACGTGGTTCGGGAAACCCCCTACGTCCACGGTCTAATCCAAACTGGATTAGATATCCACTACTAGGATACTCTTCTTATTTAACCTCGCTGAGAACGAGCCACAAGTTTCAAGTACAAACAGGTTTTGAAACTTATGCACGAATAAGGGTCGTGTCCCTTTACAACTTACAGAAAACTACTGTAAACAGAGGCTATCTTCACGTTAATCCACTAGAAAACTACTAGCTAGTAAAGATCTCCTTCTCTCGATAAGACAGACTTGAATCGAGGTGGTTTGGTGTGATTATGATCACGAACAGGTTGAAGCTTAAGTCTGATTTAGAGATAGAGTGCTTGAAAGTGTTTCTGCTGTATAGCGCTTGTGAATATTCTTCAGTATTTCAGACTTTAAATCTTCAAACATATATAGGCTCTGAATTTGAAATTCTAGCCGTTTGTTGATTGGCTTGATTTGATTTGTTAATTGCCAATCAATCGTATCTCTTATTTCCTTGTAGATTTGTTGATTGAATCTTTTATGAATGGTAAGCAGATCATCTGTGATTTGCTTTCCTTCTTCATATCAATCAATGATTCAGTTTCTATTTCTTTGATGGAAAGTCTTTAATGCTTCATTGACAGATTTGGTTATGCTCTATCTGGTTTGCTTCTACCCTTCTGGATGTATCCTTTCTGGTCTAGTGACTTTCTGGTTGAGATGCTTTTCTGGTTGGGCATACGTTAACCATTATCTGTTTGAACTACTTTCTGGTAGACAATGCTTTCTGGTAGGAGTACATTCTGCTCGAAACATCTTCCATCTTTCTGTTTGAAGCCTTTCTGGTTTTAACTTTCTGTCAAAGTTGACTAGCTTCATTTTGAGACTTTCTGGTTTGAAACTTTCTGGTTTGAGATTCTCTGGTTTGAGACTCTCTGGTTTGAGATTCTCTGGTTTGAGATTCTCTGGTTTGAGATTCTCTGGTTTGAGACTCTCTGATTTAGCATTCTGTCTTGAGACTTGCTGGTTGAGCTTTCTGTCTTGAGACTTAGCTTTCTGTCCCAGCCTTCAACTTGAGACTTGCTGGTTTTAGCGTTATGTCTCTAATCTTAGTCTTCTGCTCCAGCTTTCTGTTCCAGCCTTCTGCTTGAGACTTGCTGGTTTTAGCGTTATGTTCAAGACATCTTCTATCGTTCTGTTTGAACCAGTTTCGACTATCTGTTATGCTGAAACCAAATAGAAGGTACAGAACATGTATTATATCAAGTGTGTTTTGAAAAACCATCATCAAAACTAAGAAATGTTATGGGGTTCCCAACAAGATATCTTAATATCTTCTTAGCTGCTTCCATGTGAGACTCTTTTGGATTTGCTTGATATCTTGCACATACACCTACTGCAAATGTGATCCTATGATCCCTCTGCAAATGTTAGGTATAGTAGTGATCCTATGATCCCTCAAAATTGTCTTCACATGGATACCATAATCCTACATGGGCTGTTCCCTTGAGATATCTTAATATCTTCTTAGCTGCTTCCATGTGAGACTCTTTTGGATTTGCTTGATATCTTGCACATACACCTACTGAAAATGTTAGGTATAGTAATGATCCTATGATCCCTCTGTATTGAGTAATGTTAGCTGATTTTCCCTCTGGATCTGGATCAATTTTCCCATTGGTCTGCATTGGGATTTTCACTGGGTTACTGTCTTTTAACCCAAATTTGGTCAGCAGATCGTTGATGTATTTTGTCTGATTAATGAAGATACCATCTGGTAGCTGCTTGACCTGCAAACCTAAAAAGAAGCTCATTTCTCCCATCATGGACATTTGGTACTTATTTTTCATAAGTTCTGCAAATTTGTCACACAGATAGGTAGATTGAGATCCAAAGATGATGTCAACTACATAGATCTGGACTAAAAGAATGTTTTCTTTGACTTTGATGATAAACAAAGTCTTGTCAACAGATCCTCTTCTGAATCCAGATTCTAGTAGGAAAGTTGATAAGGTCTCATACCAAGCTCTAGGGGCTTGTTTTAGACCATAGACTGCCTTAGCTAGTCTGTATACTTTCTGATCTGGATCTGCTTCTTCAAATCCAGGTGGTTGTTTCACATATACTTCTTCTTCAAGGATACCATTGAGGAAAGCACTTTTCACATCCATCTGGTATACCTTGAACCGTTTGTGAGCAGCATATGCTAGAAATAGCCTTATAGCTTCTAATCTGGCTACTGGTGTGAATGTTTCATCAAAATCAATGCCTTCTTGTTGATTATAGCCTTTAGCTACCAACCTGGCCTTGTTTCTGACTACTTCACCATTCTCATCTCGTTTATTTTTGAACACCCATTTTACACCTATCACACCTTGGTGTTTGGGTCTGTCCACGAGATACCAGACTACATTCCTTTTGAACTCATTGAGTTCTTCTTGCATTGCTGTTATCCAATCTGCATCTTGAAGTGCTTCATAAGCATCAGATGGTTCCATGCGAGAGAGGTAACAGCTCAACAATGCACTCTCTCCATGCATTCTTCTGGTTTTCACACGATCTGATAGGTTCCCAACGATCTGTTCTGGTGGATGATCTTGTATCCATCTCCTTCTCCTGGTCATCTCTTCATCAGATATCTCAGGATCAGGTTGATCTGCTGGTTCCTCAAATTCAGGATGTGCAGTTGATATAGTTTGAAATGGATTCTCATCTGGACTTTCTTCTAGATTTGGATTTTCATGTTGATCATCATTTGTAATAATTGTTTCATTGTCTTCTGTTGATGATCTGTTTTCATCCAGATTGTGTTGTGATATTCCCCCTTGTTGTATGATCTCTTCTGCAACAGGTGGAGTGATAATTTCTTCATCCTCACTTTTTGAATTCCAGATAAGAATATCTTCAAGTAATAGTTCATTCATCCTTCTGGTAGTCACCTGATTTTCTGTCTGCTTTTCATCTATTGACCTGCACTCAACAGTAGACTCATAAAAAACACATGAGGTGTTACCTCCACAATATGAGAGTTCTTATTGTAAACTCGATAAGCTTTACTAACATCAGAATATCCTAAGAATATTCCAGGGTCAGTTTTGCTATCAAAAGTTTTCAATTGTGATTTCCCATTATTGTGTATGTAACACAGACAGCAAAAGGTACGAAAATAAGAAATTTTAGGCTTTCTGCTGTTCCATATCTCATATGGTGTCTTTCCATGTCTGAGTGTGATGGATGATCTGTTTTGAGTGTAGCAGGCTGTGTAGATTGCTTCTGCCCAGAATTTCTTTGGTAGATTGGTTGCATTGAGCATTGTCCGAGCTGCTTCCTTGAGTGATCTGTTTCTCCTCTCAACAACACCATTCTGTTGAGGAGTTCGAGCAGCAGATATTTGATGAGTGATTCCCATCTTGTTGCAGTATGCTTCAATCTTCTGGTTGAGAAATTCTGTTCCTCGATCTGTTCTGATAGAGGTTATACTCATCTCCTTTTGTTTGGTGATCTTGTTTAGAAAATTAGGGAGTTTGTCAAGAGTCTCTTTCTTCTTTAACAGAAAGATGACTAAAGTGAATCTTGAGTAATCATCTATGATCACCAATGTGTATTTTCTTCCATTTATACTTAGTGGCTTGACTGGTCCAAACAGATCAAGATGTAACAGCTCCAGTATTCTTGATGTTGAGTGAGCTTTTTTGCTTGTAAAGGATGATCTGGTTTGCTTTCCAGCTTGACAAGCATCACATATGTGATCTTTATCATACACTTGATCTGGTAGTCCTTCCACTAACCTTTCCTTGGCAATCCTGTTGATTGACTTGAAGTTTAGATGGCTTAATCTCTTATGCCATAACCAGCTGGTTTCTGATACAGTCTTAGTGACTAAGCAGGTCTCAATCTGGTTTGTCCACTGGACAATGTATAATCTATCCTGCATTTTACCGGTAAGGAGTATTTCATCTCCTTCCTTATTCTTCACCAGACAGTTGTTAGTATCAAAAACAATCTGATTACCGTTAGCACAGAACTGACTTACAGAAAACAGATTGTGACTAAGACCCTCAACGTATGATACATTTGTGATAGTGGTCTTGCCAACTTTGATGTTTCCATATCCTCTGGTATATCCTTTTGAATTGCATCCAAAAGTAACTTGTGGTCCTGGTTTCTCTATGTAATCTGATAGTAGGTTCTTGTCACACGTCATGTGTTTTGAACAACCACTATCTATTATCCAAATGGTTCCTCTTACTACCTTACTCCTTCCTGCAGTTCTTTGATCCTGCAATTAATCAAACTTAGCTACCCTTTCAACGTTTGGGTGCTTGATTATTAGCAAATATTCCTTTTTGAATCCAGAACATTCTAGGGTTAGGAACAAAAATATAGCAGGTAATGATGTTCCCTTCATTGTCAACTTTCGATAGAGAGTGAATTTCAGATGGATGATATCTCTTTATTCCATCTTTCTTCAATCCTTTCTTAATAGGTACTGTCTTGTTGACAATTTTTGTCCTGTTGACATTTGCTTTTTGAAGGTGATCTGTTTCTGTGTAGTGAGCTGGTTGTCCCTTTGTTTGATGATACTGCCTGTTCTTCGCATCTTTTATTATCATCTTTTGGGGATAACCTTTCTTGTTTTTCAAGTCCTTCACTTGATCTGGCATTTTCTTCCTTTTTGGTACAAAGCTTATGGTTGCCAAAGATTTTTCTGAGTGACCTGGATATCCTATTCCAGATGTGCCTTTTTGCTGCATGTTGATTAGCAGTTTGGCACGTTTGTCACTTTTGTAAATCATTTCCTTGCCTTTCTTGATCTTCTCCTCAGCAACATTGTTTCTGGTAACCAGATCCTTAACTTTTGAATTAAGTGAGTGGATCTCACTGTCTTTTCTCTTGATCTGTTCTTCCAGATCATTCATTTTAGCAACAAATTGTGTGTTTGCTGTGCTTAGAGTCTGCTCAACTTTCTTTAATCTGCCATTCTCTTCAACAACTTCTCTAAAAAATCTCTTGATGCTTGAGTAGCTTTTGAACATCTCATCTAATTCATCCCATGAGTATTCTGCTTGATCTTCACTTTCCTGTTCAAGATTGTTATTATTATTTGAGGAATTTGAGTAGCAAGAATTTACCTCAACATCATCTAGACCGTTGTCCAATCCCACATAGCATTCATTCCAGCTTCCTTCGTCGTCAGCAATGAAAGCTTCATCATTTTCTGATGAGCTATCTGAGAAATGACTCGAGCTGCTTGAGTTCTGTTCAGCTATCATGGCTTTGCGCTCATATTTAAGCTTTCGATCTCTTTTAGCTCTTAGTTCTTCTCTTTGACTTCTGGACAGATCAGGACAATCTGTTTTGAAGTGACCTGTTCTACCACATTCAAAGCAAGTGTAATCTGTAGAGCTAGAGGTCTTTGTTGTTTTAGCAGTCTGCTTCTTGAATTCATTCTTGTCATCAGATCGATCATCATCATGCTTCTTATTGAAGTTTCTCTTGTTATCTTTGTAGAAGCGTCTGTATTTCTTCGATCTGGTCTCCATTTTGTCCATTCTTTTGGCGATCATTGCAAACTCTTTTAACAGTTTGTCATATCCTTTCTCTTCATCTGGAGTAGCAGACTCAGAAAGATCATCAGGTTTGCTCTTCGCTTTGAAGGCTACCTCTTTGTCCTTCTTTGAGCTGCTTTCTGCCTTTTTGGACAGATGATCTGGTTTTCGAATTCTTTGAATGTCACACTCATGACCTTCTAGGTGATCAAATAATGCTTCTGTGGACAGATCATTGAAATCTTCTCGGAGAGGTTGCATTGCAGCATAGATCTCCCAGCTTGGTGGAAGAGCTCTAAGTACTTTCATGTTCTTCTCCCTTTGAGAATATTTGTTCTTTTTGAATGCAGATATCTCAAGGAGGATTCCTCTGAATCTCATCTTCATCTGTTCTATTGTCTCACCTGGTTTCATTTTGAATTCATCATATTTGTTGCAGGCAAGAGACAACTTGTTCTCAATCATTACTTCAGATCCTAGGGCTAGGTCTCTTAAGGCTTCCCACATCTCTTTGGCAGTATCCAGATCTTGGATTTTAGCCAGATGTATGCCTTTGACCGTGCTGGAGATGATCCCTTTGGCAAAATCATCAAGATTTGCTTCTCTCCTTTCTTCATAAGTGTATTTTCTATGATCCTTTAGCACAGATTCTTTGACCACTCCTGTATAAGTGATACGAGTAGTTTCTTCTGTAATTGCCAATGGCCCTTCTTCAATTACTTTCCACATCAAACAGTGATGTGCTTTGAGGCACATTTTGATTCTGAAGCTCCACTCTCTGTAACCTTGGATGGAGAATTTTTCGCATGCCCTGATAACAGATGACTCCAATGCAGATAATATGCTAGTGAATGAAAAAAGATTTTCTAAGATCTATTCAAGTTGACCACGCAGGTTTTATCCCTGTGAAACAAAACAATGGTCGTTTGAACCACTGCTCTGATACCACTTGTTGGTCCCGAAAGAGCAAAGTTTGGTGTATGGGGGGGAATACACCAAATACAAACTTTTCAGTTTACTTGGCAAGTTATGTGAGAGTTCAAGCTATTTTGTATAAGAAATTGCTCGAAGATGACTAGACAGATCGATATGCAAATCGATAGCAGTTTTAGTCCAAATAGATTACTCTCTTAGTGATAACACTTAGCTAATAATAAGAGTGATCTTATTACTTTCTGAGTGTTTAGTGAGTGCGGAATAATGGTGGATTAGTGATTGCTCTTGTTTAGAAAACCTTAGGAATTATCCAGATTGTTAAGGGGATTGATTGAGATGCAGATCGAATGCTAGTGAGGAAGGTTAGAATAATAAACAACAGAAATTAAATATGCAGGAATATAAAGCACACAGTTGTTTAACGTGGTTCAGGAAATCCCTACGTCCACGATCTGGTCAAAACTAGACCAGATTATCCACTACTAGGATACTTTGTTTCTTTATACTCGTGGAGAACGAGTCACAAGTATCAATCAAAACTAGAGAGATACTTATGCACGAATTAAGGGTCGTGTCCCTTTACAACAGATTACCTCTACGTTACCACTAGAAAACTACTAGCTAGCAGGGTGATCTCCTTTCTCTCGATAAGACAGACTTGAATCGAGGTAGTTGATGTGATGTTGAATCACAGAGTGTTGAAGCTCTAAGTCTGGATAGCAGATTGATTGCTTGAAAATGTGACAACAGTATAGCTTGCGTGTGTTCTCTCTATCTTCTCTAGATCTCTAACTTCAACTATATATGCATTGAATTTTGAAATTCTAGCCGTTGTTTATTGGCGTGAGATAGATGGTATATTGCCAATCAATAATTTCCATCATATCTGTTCTTGCCATATAGGAAAGGTTGACTCAATCATTGAGTTATGGAAAGCAGATTGCTAACGTTCTCTTTCCTTCTATGTGTTAGCCGAAGATCTTCTTTCCAATCCCAGTTGGATGGACTTTTAATCTTAACGTGGCAAGAGCATATGATGTGTAGGATGATGTCAGCTGGAGGATTGATGACTCAATCGTTCTGGTTCCTCGCTGTAGGCATCGATCTGGTCATCGATCTGGTCGCTGTCTGTTACAGCAGATCGATTCCTTTTGGCGTGAAATCTTGACCTTCTATATGAGTATTTCCTTTACATTTCAAGTCATCTCCTAATCTGTTCTAAAACAAGATTCATTTTATCTCTAGTGATTTGTTTTTACACGTAGAACAGTTCAAGCTCTAAACCAGCTAAGTGTGTTTCGAAAGACCATCATCAAAACTAAATATCTTAGGGTTCCCAACACTTCCATCAATGAAGTATGAGTGCTCAATAGCAGTTTAAGCAATACAGAATATCAAGTTCCATGGTTCAGTGTTTGTTCACAGATGCATGTCTATGGATAAACTTGTTTCTCAAAACAAAGCAGTTCACATAAGACAGTTAAAAAGCGATATAGAATATTTAAATATGAATAACAAAAAGAAACCTTTGCATCACTTAACAAGGACGAAAGCCTTGTCTAGTTTATGGAAGCCATAGTTGTCAAGAACGGCATATTGATCTTGAGTAATATATTGGTTCAGAAATTTCACTTGCTCGAGGAACAGAGTTGATTTGGGAGCCATTTTTAAAGGATAGATTTTTGAAAGATTTGAGGGAGTTGAGAATGGCAGAGAATTTTGCTAAGTGTTTGTCGAAGAAGAAGAGTGTAGGTGGTAATCAAACAGTCTAACACATATATATATATAGGAAAATGATCAACGGTGTAGATTAAAAGAATTAAAATTAAGAGCTTAGATTTATTCTTCCCTTTTTGCTTTGCCGCTTTTCTGAGTTATAGACTTGTGGTCTATTACCGCCTCTACTTTGCGTCTCATACACGCGCTTTTGATCCTAGGGTTGCGGAGTAGCGCGTGCCAGTTTTAGCCATCGAGTTGCTTCCTTTTTCTTGATTTGGTAAATATCTTCGCGATCACAGTTCCCAAACACAGTACTAATCATCACAAAAATAAAAGATTTGGTATAATATGTCAGAATTTAGACATATAGGCTATGATTAAAATTGAGATAATCGCCGTAATTAGATTTATTCTGCTGACATTCCCCCTTGACTAAGTAACGAGATAACTAATTATTTTAAATTTAATTTCCACGTGGCTTCTAGTCATCTGTTGTAGTCAATCTCCTTATTAACGATCTGTTGTCACCACTATCGATCTGTTTATACTACTTTCGATCTTGGACATCGATCTTGTGTGATGATGATCTGTTGATAATTCCAGTTGGAATTTTATTTCCGTATTATCTGCTCTAGATTGATATGTTGAACCATGATCTGTTATTAATTCCTGTTGAAATTTTAATCGATTTGTTGATCATCAATTTGCATTTTGATGATCTGGTGTCAATTCCCGATTGGAATTTAGTTAGTATGTACTTATATCAATCTTTGCTATGTCCATCTGGTCCTCTCTTCCAGATTTAACAATCCTAATTTGCCACAAAGCATCTTGAATCTTTCTTCTGGTAATGCTTTAGTAAGAATGTCGGCTCTCTGTATTTTAGTGTGTATTTTCTCGATCTGTACATATTTTCTTTCAACATGATCTCTTATAAAGTGATGTCTCACATCTACATGTTTGCATCTGGTATGCAAGACAGGATTCTGTGTGATTGCTATAGCACTTGAACTATCACAAAAAATGGGTATCTCCTTGACATCAATCTCATAGTCCTTGACTTGTTGTTTTATCTAGAGTATTTGAGCGCAACAACTCCAAGCTGCCATATATTCAGCTTTTGTGGTTGATGTGGCAACAGATGTCTGCTTCTTTGAGAACCAAGAGATCAGTTTATTTCCTAAAAACTGACATGTACCAGATGTTGATTTTCTGTCCAACTTGCATCCGGCATAATCTGAATCCGTATATCTAGTTAGCTCAAAGTTGTCTTCACAAGGATACCATAATCCAATGTGAGATGTTCCCTTAAGATATCTTAATATCTTCTTGGCTGCTTCCATGTGAGACTCTTTGGGGTTTGCTTGATATCTTGCACATATTCCTACTGCAAATGTAATGTCAGGTCGACTGGTAGTTAGATAGAGTAGTGATCCTATGATCCCTCTGTATTGTGCAATATTTGCTGGTTTTCCTTCTGGGTCAGGATCAATTTTCTCGTTGGTCTGCATTGGAATCTTAACAGGTTTACTGTCTTTGACTCCAAAATTAGTCAGTAGATCTTGAATATACTTTGTTTGATTAATAAAGATGCCATCTGGTAACTGCTTGACCTGCAAACCTAGAAAGAAACTCATCTCGCCCATCATGGACATTTGATACTTATTTTTCATAAGTTCAGCAAATTTATCACATAGATAAGTAGATTGGGATCCAAATATGATATCATCTACATAGATCTGTACTAAAAGGATATTTTCTTTTACTTTGATGATGAACAAAATCTTGTCAACCGATCCTCTTCTGAATCCAGATTCTAGTAGAAATGTGGACAATGTCTCATACCAAGTTCTAGGAGCTTGTTTTAGACCATAGACTGCTTTTGTTAGTCTATATACTTTTTGGTTTGGATCTGTTTCCTCGAATCCAGGTGGCTATTCCACATAGACTTCTTCTTCAAGGATACCGTTTAGAAAGGCACTTTTAACATCCATCTGGTATACCTTGAACCTTTTGTGTGCAGCATGTGCTAAGAACAACCTTATTGCTTCTAGTCTGGCTACGGGTGCAAATGTTTCATCGAAATCAATGCCCTCTTGTTGATTATAGCCTTTAGCTACTAATCTGGCTTTGTTTCTGACTACTTCACCATTCTCATCCCGTTTGTTTTTGAACACCCATTTTACACCTATTACTCCTTGGTGTTTGGGTCTGTC
>JAPKLX010001727.1:0-18404 GCA_026898415.1 Leonotis leonurus
ATCCTCTTCAGCCTTTCTATAATTCCAAAATGTCTCTAGTTGGTTTCCTAAAGTAGCGTCTCCAGTTATACCATTCATTGCCATCTATAAAATATAAGACACATGTAAATGTGCATTTTACACTGATCATCAAATATGGTATGTAGTGCTATTGCGATTTGTAGAGATATTAAAGTATACTCTAAATTCGTATAAGTTCTAAAATTAAAGATTGACTCAATACAACATATTATATTATTCGAAAGAATTACTACAACGTGATAACTAACCAAATTGGTATCTCTTCTCATTAGATCAAAATAGAACTCATCATGAGTCTATTAGCAAAAATGGAACTAAAATCCGTGTTAAGATAACACGGTTTGAAATAAGGAACTATACGAAGAGTCTTTGGTGAAGGAAAGTATTATTATTCTCGCTGACACTTAGCGTGCAAATAGGAGTCTAAGCTTAATATATTAAGCTGACCCTCAAGTGTTGTTTAGAAGGTGTCATATCACATATGTGACAAGGCACACCGGTACTCACCGTACCTTAGTTCTGATGCAAATTCTTGCCATCAATAGTTATCGAGTTCTCGGTCCTCAGCTTGTTCGTTTTGCACTTGATCATTCCTAAGCTTGTTATGCGATGTAATCGCTAGCTCTTCACTTCTTGTTCTTTTCACCTTTATAATATCCTTCTCGAATTGAGATATCATTACCAATGAGTTACAAACGCGTTTGGTTCTCAATCAAAATGTTTCGAAATAAGTGAGAATCTAAAGCAATTCTAGGTTCTCGTTCTCATCTTAGTTCCGAACAATATGGCAAAATGAAGTCTCTAAATTGTTCTTAAGTTCTCTCTATGCGAGCATCAAAGCCAAACATATCCAAGTCATAATAATCATCATCTTGCATGCTTTTGAAATCATAAGTCAACCGCATCACACATATTTTAATTTCTCAAATTTTCGTACCTCATTCATCTGTTGAGCGGGGTATGGTGGTGTGCTGAGAATTTCAGTTAAAACTTTACATAGTCTAGTTAACCGAACCAGACTTTACTTAAAGAAGGTGCAACTCCGAACAAATAAGTTGCTTAGAAACCACCCCGTGATATCACTAGAATCAAATTGTATAAGACATATCGAAGATGACAAAAAGTTTGGATATCACTCCATGATATTAAAAGAATCAACTGTAAGTATTCAGAGCGAACGAAACCAAAGCTCTGATACCACTCTGTCACAGCCCCAATTTTCAAAGGACAGATCAATTGGAGCGTGACTGTGAATTGAAGAAAGAACCAGAAAAGAAATGGAAATAACAGGTACAACAATGGTAACTGAGGAGTAATACTGAACAAATGTGTATTGTCATATATTTGAAGGAAACTTTATAACTCAAAAGCTCAATCTTACCAAGGAGTAATGACATTCATCAAATGTTCGAAATGATAAAGAACTGGAATAAAATACTGAGGTACGATTCGAGGGTTCTGATTTTTGGAAGACAAACCAGATAGCCAAAATCAACAAAGGACAAAGAAATGCAGCGGAATAGTGAAAACTTAACACATATATGAAGATATGTATTATCTCTGAATACTTATTATATAAGAAATCTTCACTCAGCACCACCGCCACCACCCTATCGCTCAACCTGCAAGTGTTTGGAAATACAAGCAGGGCTGAGTACTTGATGTACTC
Organism: Leonotis leonurus; assembly: GCA_026898415.1. Taxonomy (NCBI): domain Eukaryota; kingdom Viridiplantae; phylum Streptophyta; class Magnoliopsida; order Lamiales; family Lamiaceae; genus Leonotis; species Leonotis leonurus. The sequence continues at coordinate 1,691 of JAPKLX010001727.1, forward strand.
TATGGGTTATGCCGAAATCAAAACAGTTATTGATCATGCATTATCACAGTGTAACACAAGTATCTTGAAATAACTTGTGAACACAAAACATCATTTGATTTTACCAAAAGTTGGAGCGGCCACTCTCTTTTCCATGTGTCTCATCCATATCTATAATAAATGCTGGTGAGCAATGTTTCCGCTCCCCCAGACATAATCAATAATAACAACGCTGTGAGCAAAGTTACTACTTCCCAGACGTTAAAAATGGTAACAACCCTGGAGAGCAATGGTTCCACTCCCCCAGACGTTGACCAATGGGTGCCACCGGATCGGTCAATACTGACACACAGTCCTATGTGGACCGGTCCGTAATGACTCACGATCACACTCCCCATGTGTACACTAACCTTGACCAACACATGGCTCAAGATCCGATCGTTATTCACAAGTTGACCAGTTCGCAGACATGGTTCAACACAGATAGGAATCGCACATAAAACACAAAGAATTTTTATGCATGTCAATCATTTTGCATTTTCGCAACATGCTTTAATAAAGCAAAAATATAGTTTGTATAGTAAACCCACCTGAGATACCAATATTAGCTGACAAGTCTCGTTCTCCTTTTCGTTCCTTAGCTGTCACCCCCTCGATGGACCTTCAGGTAACGAGTTACATTTAGAATCATTGAGTTCTTAGAATATCTCTATTGACTAGAGACATAATGATTTTATAGGCTTTAGGGTTTCATATCCGTTCTACTAAAACACAACGAAGCTTTAAGGTTTTCTCTGAAAACCTTAGTTTCGTTAAAAGGAAATAACGTTTACTAATTCGATAAATAATTAATTGCTTGCTTGCAATTAATATAATGGAGACAATTAAATCCGACATAAGAATCGAAATTTTTAGATAAGTTCGCGTAATTAGGGACCCTTATAAAAAGTTCATGTCTCGATGTGAATTAATTTAGTTTCACTAAATTAATTAAGTAACACAATTATTTAATTATTAATCAAGGTTAAAATTTATTTGGCCCAAAGAGATGATTAATCAATAGTATTAATCCATTAATACTTCATTAGGATTATCCCAACTAATTTTTTTTGTAGTGGGCTCGGCCCAATGGAACAATTTAATTAACCCAACCCAAATAAAAATTTAATTGGCATATACTATAGATAGTCCAATAATTTCATCAGCCCAACTAAAATTAATAAGGCCCCAACATAATAGTCTAACTTAATTAATTAAGTATAGAAATGCCCAAACCCATAAGCCTTGTAACGTTCTGTAAATAAGAATTCAACAAAAACCAAATAAATATCTAAATCCTAAAAGAAAATAAGAATAGAAATAAAAATAATTAAATTAACTCTAATTCTTCCCAACCCATTACGACAAGTCTTCCCCTTCCTCTTCTTTTTTTTTGAGATAAGGGGCAAATTACCCCTTAATGTTTGTGGAAAAAGGCAAATACCCCCTTATACTTAATTTTGGTGCAAACATACCCTCTTTCAAGCTTTTGAGGTACAAATTAGTCCCTCTTTAAAATTATTTTATCTTGTAAAATTACATGAAAATACCCAATTAAAGTGTTCTTACCCTTCTACCCATTATTTCACGATCAAAAACTTCAGAATGGTAATAACACATGCATTACTATCAGGCCCATCACACTTCCGTATAAATAAATTCAGTATTAATACCAACTAATTATACCTTCTTTGACCAATAAGCCGTCGGGTCGTATCCACCGGAAGTTTTAGGGACCTCGTCCAACCACCAGGAGCACCTTATGGATTCCAGACACGGACTCCTTCAACGGCTCACAGCACAGCCCACGTTCGTTTCCTACCCGGGGCGTATAAGTATTTTGTTGGTATAAATAAAGAAAATATAAATCTAGAAGAGGATGAACAAAAGCCCAAATCTTATTAAGGAATTATAGATATATATTACATACTAATTAGATCTCCTTTAGGGAGGAGACTAACTTGTTTAGCTACCTATGGTAGCGGAAATAAGAACTATTCGCATAAACTAAAAGGAATACAGATTTTATTGTTGGAGAGAAGTCAGGAGAATTTTCGATGATCTTCACTCTCTCCAAATGCTGGTTTATATAGAAGGCTGGAAGCCTTCTCTTCTCTTCATTATTGCCTTGGATCCTTATCTTTGGAAAGATGCTTCTTCACGTGAAGCTGGGTCCAGATAAGGCTGCCGACGCAAACATTTCTTAGTGGTTGGACCCCTTCTTTGAATTAGTGGTCCATCTTTTTTAATTTTATCCCACCGACGATTCTTTTATAGTGGGACGTCTTTTTCTTTCACCCCCCGTTGTCGTTTTCTTCTTGGTGGGTGCTGCTTTTCTAGATGCCTTCTTTTACCGAAAGCATCTTCTTTATTTTCTTCACATGGCCTCTTTATTTCTGTCGGCCATCTGTCTTTTTTGGAGGGCCCTTTAGAGCTTTTCCTTTTGGAGGAGTCCTCTTCTCCTCATACTCGTTGGCTCGGAACTTCTTCTTATCTTGTTTAGGTAAGAAGCCTTTTCCGAACTCTGGTTCACGCTGGGCCGAGCAATCCGAACAAATTCGAGATTCCCAATGTCCAACATGAGCCATGTTGCAAAACTTGCGATGGGTTTCCTTACTCATCGCCAACTTGTTTTCCCACAGAAGAGTCCTTTTCCTTTCGAACGCCTCTTCTGCGAACCTGGTTGATTTTCCTGTCATAGTATTTAACAGGAAGGTTCCATTTGCTGAGTTCTGGAAGAACTTAAATGGAAACTTGACTTTGTCCATCTCTGTGAGACAGACCCATAATCCCCATGCTCGCCTGGTTGTGATTTGATCTTCAGAAATGGCGGCGATCATAGGTACCTCGTTGGGTGGCGTCTTAACTTGGTTGAAGACATCCATCCTTGGTCGTCTGAGCCTTATATAGTGAAAGGCCTCATGATTCCCTTTTCCTGCTGGCTCTGGAGCTACACTAATGAAATATAGCTCCAAAGTGTCACCTCGGCAAAGTGATTCGTTATTTGCCCAGGTTTCGTGCACTGCTTCTTGAATCCATCGCGGCAGATTTGAGATTTCTGGAAACGATGGAGACATAGTATAAACCGAGGCGAGTGCCCCAAATTCATACCATTGCTTGACATCCTGGGGTTTAGATCCTGGCATCATCCAAACCCTTGGATATTTTCCAGAGACATCAATCCTACTAGTATTAGGATTGATATCCATTCTTGTGAGTAATTTCTCCCACCTCGCCTGGTAGACCTGTTCAAAGGAGGAAAAATTAATTCTATTAATATTAATCTCAGATTTGCCTGTCAATGGCCTGAGACTAATCTCTCCCTCTTTTTCCCCAGAGGTGGAGGGTTGACATGATGGTTCAGGCGATGAAGCCTTTGCATCATCTTTTTCTTGGGCCAGTGGTTCAGACTCCACTGACTTAGAACTCGCTCGAGGGGTATTTGAATCCCCTTCTACCGGTTTAGGTGCCGGAACACGAAACTCTGCTTTCTCCAGAGGTTTTCTGGAAGCCCGCAAGATTGGCTTTTCCAATGCCGACCCTAACTGAGTATAGGTCAGCAGACTGGCTCGTATCCTACCGGAGACTTTCGTCTTATCGGCACTTTGCAATTTCCCCATTTGGTCAGCATGGAGAGTGCACTCTTCCCATTCTTCCAAAAGCATTTCCAAGTTTTCTCGGAGATGCCTCTGGGCTAGGATGATGGAACTGATCTCAGCTGGCTCCATCTCTCGTTAGAAAATCTGCAAGAATATTCTCATGAGATTTTACTACGACAATATCATAAACATAATATTGACATAAAGCTTGCCATCTGAGTAATCTAGCCTTCTCAGGCTTAGATTCTATTTTATTTTTCAAGAAAGCTTTAACTTGTGTATTATCAACTTTTAAAGTAAATTTCTTGGCTAATAGAAATAAAGGCCATTTCTTGAAGGCCTTCACTACTGCAAAGAATTCCTTTTCGTTGATATGCCATCTGATGACCTCGTTTTCTGCGAACAAACCGCTGCAATATCTACACGGTTCCTCCCCATTCGGAGTGATTTTTATTAGGACCGCTGCCCACCAATAATCACTTGCATCTGTATAGAGGATCAGATCATCCTCATCCTGTGGAATTGAAAGCTTTGGGAGATTTTTACATTCCTCCTTTAGCTTTTTCATTCCTTGTCGATGATCTTCCATCCATATAAACGGAACATCTTTCTTTAGCAAATTGCTAAAGACCTCCCTATGTTTCGCCAGATCCTTAATAAACATCCCAGCGAAATTAACAACTCCCAGAAAACTCTGAAGTTGTTTCTTCTCTTTCAATGTTTCTGGAAAATCCTGGACCTTTTGCACAATATGATCCTGCAAAATTATCCCAGACTCATCGATCTCAATACCCAAAAATTCCATTTTCCGGGTAGCAATTACTGCTTTCTTTTCAGACAGCACTAATCCTTCCTTGTAACAAGCATCTGCAAAGATTTCCAGATGTGTAATATGTTCATCCATATCTTTTGATGTTATTAGTATATCATCAATATAGACAAACATAAAAGAAAAATAATCTTTAAAAAGATTATCCATCTTCCTCTGAAAGATCTGGGGAGCATTAGCTAACCCCATTGGCATTACATTCCAAACGAAATGCCCTTGTGGTGTAGAGAAAGCTGTCAGTTTCTTGCTTTCTTCATCCATGCGAATCTGGTAGAAACCTGACTTGCAATCAAACTTGGAGAAGACCTTAGCATTACGAATGCAGTTAATAAGGTGATCTCTACTTGGAATAAAATATCCATCAAACTCTAGAATATCATTAATCCCTTTATAATTAATGACAAGTCTAGGTTTACCTCTTTTGATCTCACCATGATTCCTTACCAGAAACCCTGGGCTACTGTAAGGCGAACTGGCCGGTTCGATCAACTTCATATCAAGATGTTCCTTGATAATAGCTCTCATATCCTTCTGATCTATTACGTTCATCAGGATTGGTCTGAACCTAACAAACTCGTGCCTCCTCTCCGGTTTCACCTTTAAGGTTGCTTTGAGTTGGTTCTTTTCCCACCATGCCAAAGGATTCTCATTGTAGCATCTTGAGATCTTCCTTTTGACATCCGCAAGAGACACCTGCATTTCAACCTTAACTTCTTTGTTAGAAATCAAAGCTGCCTTAAGGATTTGTATTTCCTCTTCATGAAGATCATCCTCCCGGATACAGCTAAGCACTGCTTCGCTGAACCTCCTTTGATCTTTCATCTTTGGGTGACGAAGTTTGCCGTCATTATTCATATCACCACGTTTGCTGCGAAAAGCTAATGGTATCTGGCGATTGAATGCCTTCCTTAGCCTCTGAACAATGATTTTATGGTCACAATTTATTGTGAACACTAATCTTCTTTGCTCATTGTCCTGCGTGTATCTCTTGAACATCTGTAGGAAATTATTTCCTAACAGAACATCAGCTCCCGTATCATGGAAATAAATTGGTGGAGTCTTAACCTTATACCAAGGTGTTTGACCCGCGCCTCCAATTAGTATTTCCACTTCTTTTACTCCTTTGGACAAGAGTAAAATTCTTTTAGAGAAATCTCTGCCAGCAATTTGAGGTAAAGTATCCTCAACTTCTGCTGGGAAAATTCCTCTCCTTGCTGTGCATATTCCTGCACCTGAATCAATATAGGCCGAGAAATATTTTGCCTTATATTGTTCATATAACACTCCCACTGGAATGTAAATCGAGAAAGGGCTTGTCATACGATTAGGAGTCGTCTTTCTTCTATCGTAATCATCATCCCTTGGTCCATCGGTTTCCAGGGCTTGAATCTTTCCAAAAAATCCCGCCCTAGAATCAAAACATCTTCTCGTCCTGCTCTGCCTTTAACCTCTACTATAAAACCCCCTAGGTCAAGGGTTCCATTGTAATGGTTAACCTCCGGCTGCTGGAGATAATATAAGACACTACATGGAAAATTATTTTCCCATCTTGTAGCATCAAATCTAGTTGTCATCCCTCTCCATCCCTCTGGACATTTCAGATTGACTGAAACTTGAGGATTCCCTAGGAATTGGGGCTGACTTTCTTGGATAAGTTTCCTCCCAAAGGGTTGAGATATAATTCTATCTCCTTGGAAGGATAGTCTCCCTGAGCTTATCTTAAGACTTTGATCATGTCTTATGACTGGCCTCTCTTGAATTCGAATGTTGACCTCCCTCCTTTGTGGAATCTCCATTCTATCGGGACCAATTGCTGTAGTCACCTTCTTGAAGATATCAGGTATTTCGATAAAAGGCTTTCCCAAGAATAACTCCGTATGATGGGAGTTGGAAAGTGCATATGAAATCTGATATGTTATCGAATAAGGTGTATTTCCCTCATCCAATAACTCCTTCCTTTTGAAGTCCTGATATAGCGTCAGAGCTTTACTGAAACCCGAGTCGTTGAGATTGTATGCAATCTTAGGATATACAATCCCCACAACTTGGCCTGCACAAAGATTCCCCGTGATGGTTCCCATCACCGAATCTTGTAGGTTTCTGATTCTCCTATCACATATGGCTATGTCGATTGGAGCATCAATTCCTGTGAACATCGTAGATTTGAGAACCAGTTGAATTGCCCCGATATGAATCCATCTCATCTTTTCAGCAATTTCTGGTTTAAGTTTCTCCAAATCCTCACGTATGTCGCTTGCTGGAATCAATTGCATCTCCACTTGATTCCCCGTAAACTCGATCGGAAGCGACATCTCTCGTCTAGTGATTCCGTAGACGATATGATGTTTCCTTCTTCCCAAACTGAAATTTCTTAGAACTTCGTCTAGGTTGCTGGCATTAAAACCTTGATACTTTTGAATGTTCAAGGTTTTCTTCATGATTTTGTCGATCAGGTTTGGCGAGATCATCGTGCGACTGGAAAATCCACTTCGATCCTCTTTCTCCTGATGACAAGACTCAGCTTCAGTCTGAAGATTCTGTAGATCCATCAGAATCTCCATCCCTACTAAGAATTTCTTCTTGCTCATATATACTCTCGTCGGAGGGTATATCTTCAAACTGGTATACTTGAACCAATTCTTGGTAGTATATGGCATCTTCGATGTCCGGAGTAGACTCGAACCTTTGCATGCCTCTATGCTCATTATCTGGGCAATTTGTTGAAATATGCCCCTTGGCTCCGCAGGTCCAGCAATTACAATCTTTAAAACTTTCATTAGCTCTGGTATGAGCTTTTCTAAAAGTTTTCTTTGCTGGAGTTCTTGAACTGGATCCTTGGAACGAACCACTGCTTCTGGCTGGTCCGCTTCTTTGTCCAGTTTTGTATGATCTAGCCTTCTGTCTAGACCACATCGTCCTTGGCTTCCAAGATCTTCCTCTTGGATTTCTTTCTTTAGAATAGGGTTGGTACCTATTCTTTCGTCTTTTTGTTATTGATGGCTCGCCTCCAATAACAACTGGAAGATCATTATCTTCACAGTTTATGTGAGCTGCCTTGTTGATTCTTCGCAGCTTCTTCAAATTTTTCTGAGCAGTGGCTTGTTGACACCACTCTGAAAGCTTTTGATGTACATAAGACATCCTCTTGGCGATGCTATCACTGCCCTTAGGGATATAATCTCTTATCATCATCTCTTTCCATGGGCTTGGAAATTTTAAGAAGAAAATTTCCTTCGCGATAGTCTCATCAGCTTTTGACTGATGCTGGTAGATCGTAAAGAGTTGAAGAAATTTATTGAGCGCCTTTGGATCCAAGACTGTGAGTCTTAGATTATATAACGCCAATAGATACTTTCTTCTTTTCTCTCTATCAAATCCCTCATAGTATCCTTCTCCGATGAAATGGTCTTTGAAGAGGACACTCATTCTTCGGATAATCTCCGAGTAGGATTCCACCTCGAAGCATTGATTTCTTACTTCGAGGTGTAATCCTTCCCAGGCGATTTTTACTACGCCTGCGAGACTGGTTTCAAGAATCTTAACCAATCCTTCTTTGTTGACGTCGAGAGTAGCTGCTGCAATCCGCATTGCTCCTCCCCACTCGTCGATCACTGCTTCTCGATCTTTGAAACTAACTTCATCAAGATCAAGCATTACACCGTATGGATGGATGGGATCCAGGGTAGCCTTTCCAACCGGTGAATCTTGGATTCTGGGTTGTCTTCTCCTTCTAGTTCTCTCCATCAGTATGGCCTCGTCTGGTACCGTCGAGGTATATGATGGTCCAGCATGAAAATCACGAGCTTCTCTCATGACTTCTTCAGGTGGTGGTGGTACTTGCTGATTTAATGGTACCGCAGCGTTTCCCTCCCTGATGTGCGCCACCTGGTGTTGGTTCATCTTGAGATCAACCACCTTCATATTAGCAAAAGATTCTGCTAACTCTTGTAGATCTTCAAGTCCGATTCTTTCAAGGTTACTCATGATTTTTTACCTTGAAATAATCGCACATATCTTTCCACTTGAGGATCTTTTCCTTTATCCTTCACGGGTAGAGGATATTTTGGCCCTTCGGGGAATAGCATCCGGTTCCTTCTTTCGGGAAGAGATCTATTCTCCAATTGGCCAACTCGACTCTGAATATCTTGCAAGATGGTCAGGATCTCATCTTGTTGACTTGATATTCTTTTTATCTCCTGGGGTACATTAATTAGGCGGTTGCCATAATTTTGTACCGTCTTCTGGATCTCCCTTAAATCAACCGAGAATTTTGATATATCGGGGTCGATTTCTCGATAAACCGGAGTGACTTCCCTCCTGTCTTGACTCATTAGGAATGGGTTGAATGTCCCACTTCCATTTGCTGGTGTACTTCTCTTTGTAGAGAAAGGTTTGCTGTTTGCAGATCTTGGTATCTGCGCATCATCGTGATGATCCGTGACTGTTCATCCCCGGATACATGACTATGAATCCTTTCGTCCAACTTGGAAGCCCAAAAGAAAATTTTCTCTTGGTGCTGTCTATTAATAATCTCCAATATTTGGAGAAAATTCCTGTAACCAAAGCATCTCGGACAAGCGTCCGGATCCATATTTTTCTTGGAGTTTCCTCCGTTAGGAAATAATTAAATGCAATAAATAAATATAATTCCTTAATAAACCTAGGGCTCTGATACCAATCTTGGGGACCCGGGAAATGCCGGTGATATGTTATTACTGAAACCTGATTATTAACCATGAAGTGGATAGATAATTCAATCTTGGGGACCCGGGAAATGCCGGTGATATGTTATTACTGAAACCTGATTATTAACCATGAAGTGGATAGATAATTATGGGTAAAATAGTATTTTGGGCATTTTCATCTATTTTTACAAAAAAGAATACTTTTTATTTTAAGTTTATATTAAAATATTTTGGACTAATTTGCTCTTGAAAACTTAATCAAAGGTTAGTTTTGCCTACAAACAAACCATAGGGGCCTTTTTGCTCTTTTTCCCAAAACCTTGGGGAGTTATTTGCTCCTTATCCCTTTTTTTTTCTTGCAGACACCAACACACACATGCGCACACATAGAGAGCCATGGAAATGGCCTCTCTTCGCCATCTCGGTGAAGCTCGTCGTCGCCCGGAGATACGTCGGTCGTCGTAACCTCTTTCTTTTTCAATTCGGTAAGACCCTTTTATTATTATTATTATTATTAACTAAATATATAACACTTCCTCCTCTCCCTCTTCTTCGTTTATTTCCCACCCCCATCTCTCTGAAATTTCCGCCAACACCTGTACGCACATGCACTCCTCAATGGCGATACTCCGGCACGACGCCTCCGGCGAATTCGCCGTCTTCCTTCTTTCTCTACAATTTATTCTTCTTCTCACACTCTTTTATTGATTGGTGGTTTTAAAATCTTTAAAGTATTTCCAGATTTTCTTTCATCTCTAAAACCTTGATTTCTTTGACCAAGTTTAAAATTTACTCCAAATCTACACAATTTGACTCTATTTTCTTCCAATTTGGTGAAGGAAGAGATTTTGTGTAAAAGCCCCAAATTTTCCAACTCGTCGGTCGCCTCAGAGGTCTTTAGCAACGCCGCCAAATGTGCTGCCACCGGTACAACAATAACTGCTGTCATGCAGTTGGCTCGCCCGGAGTGCAGATGCAACAAGATCTTGCAGCCGGGTTGCCCAAACAGAAGCAGGTATATACATTCCTTCTTTCTTACAAAAAAAGCTTTAAAGATTCAATATTTTAATGATTTAATTGAGCTTTGTGAGAGTTCTTAAATTGTAGATTGGTTTCGGAGCGATTCGGGGATGTCCGGGGTTGGTTCGGGGCTGTTCGGAACTGTTTGAGTTGGTTCGGGGTCTGTCGGAGTGTTTTCGGACTTGTTCGAGGTGGTTCGAAGTTATTCGAAGTGATTCGGGGTGGTTCGGATAGAGTTTTGCTTCCCAAACCAACAGATAAGTTTGTTGTTAAGTTCTTTAAGAAGTTTGTGGTTCGTGAATTTTATTTATATATAGGTGGCCAGTAGTCACTTCTAAATTGTGAAGATTAAATCCTTATGCTATGTCTAAGGGAAACAATTGTATGTTTTTAGAAGGAACTAAGCATGCTAGTCTAGAAATATTTAGAGATAAGAACAGAATGAGCATGCTTTCTTGTTCAAAGATTTAGGCATTCTAAGTTGAGTTTAGGTTAAAGAACACTGAAATAAATTACTAGAGAAAATACTTGAAGATAAAGCTGAATTTAAGAGTTAAGAACCTACTTGAAGATGAATGTAGAAAGTGGAGGATGGATGGTATTTGATTGCTCTGTTGTTTCCTCTTGTTGTTCTAGGTTCAGTAATGGGGAAGAATGGAGTATCTAATTGTGAAACATGTTATTTTGCTGTGATTCAAGACATACTCAAACTAAATTGGAAATAGTATATTCTTTACCGAGAATTACCTTCTTGGTTTGAGAAATAAAAAGTGAGAAAATGACTCTTGTTAGTTTGCTACTGCATTCTTCTTTTTCTTACTTGTGTCCCTCCTGACTCCTCCTTTATTTGCAGGGAAATGAAGAGAAATGGAAATAGAAGATGGATAATACTTTTGCTGATGTAGTCTTCTCTTCCTTCCTATCGTGCTCTTTCTCTGTTCTTCTTTCTTTGCAGAAACACTCCCAAACAGGTGTGGAGTTTGTGGGGTAATGAAAGGTTGTGTTTAGCTAATGAGTGGTAGATAAATATTGAAGTTGATAGTTGGGTGAAAGATATGTGTGGTAGAGAAATGAACACCATATGGTTGACGTGGGGAAGTATAGACAACTAGTTTTGTCTCTTTTGTTTTATTATAAATTATTATTATTTTTTTTTACATAATGTATTTATATAGGAATGTAATATAATGTAATTGAGATATTTTTGTACAATTGGATGTTTCATTACATACATGATGCTTTTTAAATTTCATTGAGCCTTTTATTTTATTAAGGAGAGATTTTATAAATTTTTCGTATTTGAAACTCATCAACGAAAAATTAAAATCCTACAGATATGATACCCTAATTAATATTAAAACTTGATAGTTCTTTCGAATTAAAGGACGGGGTATTACATACTACCCTCCTTAAAATAAATTTCGTCCCGAAATTTCGTACCTTCAGAGAATAGTTCAGGGTATTTTTCTTTCATCTTTTCTTCTAGGTCCCACGTAGCTTCTTCATATCTGTGGTGTCTCCACAAAACTTTTACTAGTGCTATTGATTTATTTCTCAATTTTTGGACTTTCGAGTCTAGAATAGCTTCGGGTTTCTCATCATAACTCATATCTTCACTAAGCACTATGTCGTTTTGAAGAATTACGTGTTTAGGATCAAACACGTACTTTCTAAGTTGAGATACGTGGAAAACATTGTGGACATTTCCAAAACTTGGTGGCAAAGCCAACATATAGGCAACATGGCCTATTCTCTCTAGAATTTCATAAGGTCCAATAAAACGAGGTCTAAGTTTACCCTTTACACCAAATCTTACAATTCCTTTTGAAGGTGAAACCTTCAGAAAAACTTTATCTCCTTCGGAAAAATGCAGTTCTGTCCGCCGTGTATCAGCGTATGATTTTTGTCGGCTTTGAGCTTCTTGAATCCTCTTTCTGATTTTCCTCACGATTTCAATCATATCACCGACTGTATCCGGCCCTAACGTTTTTTTTTTCTCACCCTCTTCATCCCAATAAAGTGGTGATCTACATTTCTTACCTTACAATGCTTCATATGGTGCCATATCTATGGTAGCCTGATAACTATTATTATAAGCAAATTCTACTAATGGCAAGATAGGTTCCCAACTTCCACCCTGATCCAACACCACCGTTCTGAGCATGTCCTCTAAAGTTTGAATGGTTCTCTCCGATTGTCCGTCAGTTTGAGGGTGAAAAGATGTACTAAAATTTAGTCTCGTTCCTAACTCTTTCTGCAAACTCATCCAGAATCGCGAAGTAAACTTTGCATCTCTGTCTGATGTAATCGACATCGGTACTCCGTGGAGACGTACAATCTCCCGAACGTACAGTTGTGCCAACTTCTCTGACCCATATGTGATCATGATTGCCAAGAAATGTGCGGATTTTGTGAGGCGGTCTACTATAACCCAAATAGCAGTGTTCCCTCTTCTCGATTTTGATAAAGCTGTCACAAAATCCATTGCTATGTGTTCCCATTTCCATTCTGGAATTTCTAATGGTTGTAACTTTCCGTACGGTCTCTGGTGTAAAGCTTTTACTTGTTGGCATGACAGACATCGCTCAACAAATAAAGCTACATCTCTTTTCAATCCGTCCCATCAAAATTTTCGTTTCAAATCCTGGTACATCTTTGTGCTCCCTGGATGGGCTGTGTAGGGAGTATCATGAGCTTCACTCAAGATTTCATTCCTCAATTTTTCATCATTAGGAACACACAATCTTCCTTCAAACAATACAGCGTTGTCTGAAGCTTCGTGATAACCCCTTGGATTATCTGATCTAATCTTGAGACGAAGTTTCTCTAAGGTCTCGTCTCCTCTTTGAGAATTCACTATCATTTCTCTTAGATCTGATACCGCTACAAGCGTAGCAACAAAACCTATAATTGTCTGGGGTGGATAAATTATCTCTAGATTCATCCTATTAAACTCTTGAATGAGTTTCTCCTCTTGAGTGAGAAGATAACCTAAACTCGGTTGATTCTTACGACTAAGGGCGTCAGCTACTACATTAGACTTCCCCGGATGGTAATTTATACCACAGTCGTAATCCTTTACTAATTCAAGCCACCTTCTTTGTCTCATATTGAGATCTCTTTGCTCGAAAAAGTATTTCAAACTTTTGTGATCTGTGAAGATTTCACACCTAACTCCATAGAGGTGATGTCTCCACATCTTCAAAGCATGCACAACTGCTGCTAATTCTAAGTCATGTGTGGGGTAATTGAGTTCGTGGAGTCTAAGTTGCCAAGATGCATAGGCTATCACCTTTCCTTCTTGCATCAATACACAACCTAGTCCAATCTTTGAAGCATCAGTGTACACTACGTACCCCTTATCTGGTTCCGGTACGGCTAAGACTGGTGCCGTGGTAAGCTTCTGTTTAAGTTCCTGAAAACTTGTTTCACACTCCTCAGTCCATATATATTTGATTCCCTTTCTAAGCAATTGCGTCATAGGTCTAGCAATCTTGGAAAATCCTTCAATGAACCTTCTGTAATAACCGGCCAATCCTAAGAAACTCCTTATTTCATTAGGATTTCGTGGTGACTTCCAATCATGCACTGCTTCAACTTTTGCTGGATCCACCTTAATTCCTTCTGCCGATACAATGTATCCTAAGAACATTACTTCCTTGAGCCAAAATTCACACTTACTGAATTTGGCAAAAAAAAATTCTGCACGTAAAGTCTCCAAAACAACACGCAGGTGTTCTTCATGCTCTTGTTCATTCTTCGAATAGATGAGAATATCATCTATGAATACTAGAACAAATTTATCTAAGTAATGGATGAAACACTCGATTCATGAGATCCATGAATACTGCTGGAGCATTTGTTAATCCGAATGGCATTACTATGAATTCATAATGACCATATCTGGTTCGGAATGCTGTCTTGGGTACATCTTCTTGTCTGATTTTAAGTTGATGATACCCAGACCTCAAATCAATCTTTGAGAAAACTTTTGCTCCCTTAAGTTGATCAAACAAGTCATCTATCCTAGGAAAATGATATCTATTTTGGGAAGTAAGTTTGTTTAATTCTCGATAATCTATACACATCCGCAATGAGTCGTCTTTCTTCTTCACAAGGAGGAATGGTGCTCCCAAAGGTGATATATCAGATCTGACAAAATATATGTCTAATAATTCTTGAAGTTGAATCTTCAGTTCTTGTAACTCCTTAGGTGCCATCATGTACGGTGTCTTTGACACTGGAGATGCTCCTTGTTCCTAGTCGATGGTAAACTCAACTTGTATAGTTAGGGTAGTCATGATACTTACTCCGAAAATAAATTTTGGAAATGTACAATCGACACGTCCCTGATTTTTATTTCGGTTCTAGATTCGCCATTTAGGTAAATGAGAAAATCCTAGTTACCCCTATTCTTAATCAACTTTTGAGCTTCTAAAGCAGAGACCTAAGGAAACGATCTCCCCATCTTGGTTCCGTAAAAAAAAAAATTCGTCGGTTCCTTTTCAAGTGGGTGTTGCTACTTTTATTTTATCATTAGTTCGTTCTAGTTTTAAAACTTATGATGTCTGAACTTACATGAGAAATAAAGAAGTGGGATGCTCATGTATTGAAAAGAATAATAACATGTATGCCAAGTAATTTGATCATACCTACCAAACTCATATTGTTCTTTTCTTGTGGTTTCAATTTTAGAAAAGAAAAAAATAATAATATGAGCATTCTCATTTTGTCTGGGTGGGGATTGTTTTTGCGGTAGTCCTTCTTATTCCCTCTAAGGTTTAGGGTACTACTTTAAGTAATCCTGGGACTGGTTTGGCCTTGTGGCTTTCCCGTGTAATTGTTAGCATAATGGCCCATTCTAGCCAGATTTACAACATGTTCTGTTGGGAAAAACACGCACCTACGTGGTTCTAATTACACTTTTGGCATAAAGGAAAACTCGGTTTGTCCTTTAAAATTTTGCAGTTGTCGGCACCTTGCGTACTTCTAGCATTGCCCATTCAATAGCTAGTGCTCGATTCAGTGAGTCATATAAGATACTCTTCCATTAGTCGTCAAAAACATTAAAATTTCATACATCAATCCAGCTCGGAATTTTCCCGATATTTTGTCATCAACACCTATGTGGAGCAAACCTCGATAACTCACTAAATTATCGATCGTAGTTGGCAACCAAATTTTTTTTTTCTTATTTCAGATCATGTAATTCGGTCTCGTTCTTGATCTTGTATTCCCGGAATGTACTTCTCGTACAGTCCTATCTTAAATTCTTTCCAAGTGAAGTTTTCAAGTCTATCTGGTGTCAGAGCCCTCCTTTTGGCTTCCCATCAAAAACCCGAAGATCCTAAAAGTTAGAATAATACGTAGGAGAGGCGTTCCTATTCTGTATAGTGCAGAGTTGAAAATTTATTTCATTGCTCGAATTCATAATTTAGTTTCCTGAGGATTTCCATTCTCATTGAAAGTTGGAGGGTGTTTCTTGAGAAAACATTTCCTTAAATTTTCATCTTTATGGACAAAGTTAGAGTTAGACTCTTTATTCTTCTTACTAAGGTACTTTGTCCCTCCTTACTTTCCTCCTGGAGTAATATCGATTAGGTAACTATCATTATCTAAAAATATTGAGATCTTAAATAAAATTATATACTTAAACACCTTGAGGGAAAGGTATCATACCAATGTCTATTTAAAATAGACTTTTGAAAGAAAGTGTAGATCACAGAGAAACATCCTTTACGGGGTCTATATATAAAATGTACCATGATTAAAATTGCCTCATCGAGGGCTTTTTCCGTACTATCATCAACATGTAGTACTTAACATTAACCTTGCATATCCGCAAAAGGTGTCACTAACCCTGTGTGAACTCACGTCGACTATATCAACATAAAATCAGATAGGGTTATCAGCACTAGGCTGGAATGTTTCCCACAAGGAACACATTACTACAACATCAGTCAAAAGACACAGAATGTATCAAAATATGGTATGGTTTAGATCCGTACTATTGACTACTAATATTTCCTAATTATGCATGCATCTATAGTAGTCCATATACTTAAGCCTCTGACTCTGCAGTCGAGCTACTTGTCTTTCCATCAATTGCATTATCCTCTGTCTTTTTCTCAAGTTTCTCCTTGGACTTCTTCATCTTTTTCTGCGGTGACCCTGCACCTATGTGCTCTTTAACTTCATTTATCATGTCTCTCACCTGTTGACGGAAGTTAGTTAGTGAATCTTCTTTCCTTAAAGGAAGTGGTTGTCGGGAATACTCTGCTAAGGATGTTCTCATATCTCTCTTGTGATGTGAGGTTCTAGAAAATGTGTTTACTACATTTGTTGGCTCTTGCAGCTGAAATGGAGATATGTGTGAGAAATGAAGAGGCGGAAATGGATAGTTGATGTCAAGAGGTGGGTGTGGACAAATTGTATATCGTTGGTGAAGATTATATTGCCCAGGTGGCGGGACACGATGGACGCCAAACCTGTGACTCAACAAAGCAACAAATTCTGGTAGATTTCCAACAAGATGACCGTAGTCAAAATCCTGATATACATAA
>JAPKLX010000398.1:0-56494 GCA_026898415.1 Leonotis leonurus
TAGTCAAGTAAACTGAAAAGTTTGTGTATTTGGTGTATTCCCCCCCCCCCCATACACCAAACCTAGCTCTTTCGGGACCAACAATATGTATTTCATCATTTAACTGTTCATGTTCATCCCCAATCCATCGCAACTCTTAAGATTTTTCAGACTTCGGATTTTCTAAAGCTCTTCCAAAACTCTTTCAAACCTTCAAATCTTTTCGAAAATGGCATAATCAGTCATGAAATTCCCAGAACGCCTTGCTGAGATTCAAAAACACATTTCACTCGAACCATTTGTCACTTTTACTACTCATGGCTTTAAAAAGCTCGAGGAAATATATGTGATTATCAGTTTATATGTGCATATTATGTGTTTATGCCATTAATGGAGGTCTTACGCATGCTATGTGTTTATATCAGTTTCTAAATTTATGATTCTGAATTTCTTTTTATTATATGTGACTCATGCTATAGTTCTTAATACTCATGCCTTGCTTATTGTGAATCCTATCATGAATCATGTATATGTTGTTATTGGATCATTTGCTTGATTGCATGTTTAGAGATAAGAACTTGTCTGGAAATATGCAAAATTTTGGAAAATTACTATATGATGTTCATCATGTTCTTACTTAGAATGGATAAAGTTGACATGTTTTGCTTTAAATTCGATAATTACATGTTATTAACTTGTCAAATCTTATTTAGGGTTCTACAACATAGTCACATCTCATCCAGAGATGTACCTAACTAAACAGGTCGCTACATTTTATCTGACTTGGGAAGATGAGAAGTCAGGAAACGAGGCTGGCATTCTGATGCTCGTGGGAGATAAGGTCAGAAAGACTACCTACAATGTTCTACAAATGATTCTACACAACTACAAGCTTAAGGATGATGGAATGGACTTATCTGAGATCACCATAGCGCAAATGCAAGATGCAGTGGAAAAGATGATCATTATCCCTATGACGTACAAAGGGAGAAGGTTTTCCAGAACACTTCTTGCACCTGGATTCAAGCTGCTATTTTATTTCGTTCAGAGAATCTTTATGATGCACAGTGGGTCCTATGATCAGGTTACTCCCGCCAAGATGAGGATTTTGACTGCAGTGGTACTAAACCTGAAAGTCAATTGGGGAAGAATCTTATTTGATCTGTTGGCGATGGAGGCCAGGTTGATTGTTGAGACCAAGAACGACAAGGACCAGGTTGTTGAAGTTGTTGTGAAGAGGAATTTGAGGCACGCCACCAAGACCAGCTTCATGATTGAAGCATTTTTCAAGCACCAAGCCTGGAAGGGAGCAATACCTTTCAGATCTCAGCTAACCTTGCCCAAAGAGTAGTACCATCTCGGAATGACATTGAGTCAATCTCCTGCTTTGTTTAACAAAGTAACAGATGATGTTCATATGATGCACCTATTGGAGATGGGGAACTCGAACCCAACTTGGGTAGCTTCATCCAAGGGGGAATAAAAGAAGAAAGAAAGCAAGAAAGATCCAAAGGAGAAGAAAGAGAAGAGAAAGCCAGCGAAGAGAGCGAGCTCTTCTAAGATAGAAACTTTATCTACTTCGCAGCAGCCGAAGCAGAAGAGGAGGAGGTTGAAGAAACCACAACCTGCCTCACCAGAGAAGACCCTAGATCAAGAAATTCTACACGACGTTATGCTAGAGTCATCTTATGACCCAAATCAGGAGAAAAAATTTTCTCCATCAAGGATAGCTACACCACCTCCCTCACCAGATCACTTGGAGAGGATTGATGAGGAAGAGGAGGAGAAGATTGACAAAGAGACAACGAGGAGGAAGCAAGCTGATGAAGTTGTTCAACTTAGAGAGAATGAGGCAGATCATTTGGTTCTACAAGACTTTCCTTGGAATCAAGCTCACACCAGAGCGCTATGTTGCAGCTCGTCGTGTGAAGACTTACTTTTTGATCAAGGACAATGAGTACTATGTCCTGGATGCTCTGCTCACAGTAAAATCCATCGAGGAGTTGAAGATAGAGGAGGCCCCCGTGATGAACATTTTTGCCATTTCTTCGATTGTTGAGATCAGGGAGACATACCATGCGATCATTTTGGGGATTTCCAAGCATGAGGCTATGAAATTAAAAATTGATCTGAAGTCACACTATGCAGACAAGATGGAATTCTTTTAGTCAGTTCCTGAGTCTGATGATGAAGAAGAAGCACTGGAAGAGCCATCTGCTCGACCAGATAATGTCGATGAAATAATGGAGGAACAAGGAAAGGCTACTGTTGACCAGCCCACTACCTCAGAAGCACCAGAACAGCAACAGCAACCAGATCAATTCATACCAGCTAATACTCAAGAACAGCCCAGTACAAATGAAACATCAGAACAACAACCAGATCAACCTACACATGAAGCAACAGAACAGACCACTTCATCAGAGCAGCCCACTGCTCAGCCAAAGTAAGAGGCAGAGAAAGAGGCAGCAGGGAGTGATAATGAGAAAAGGAAAAAGAAGGCTAAGAAAGTAGTTCTTGAGTCTGTCATTGAAACCTGTTGGCCAGGTGATTGGAGGCGAGCCAACAAATGAGCTGTATACGCCTGGAGCAGCAGGGAAACTAAAGAAACATGTTGGTTTTACTGATCTGGAAGAATTGCTAGAGAAGGAGCCCTGACCGTACACAAATGAACAGGTCAATGACCTGATTAATCTGAGAATTTAAGACCATCTAGCGGTCATGTGCAATGAGATTCAGGAGAGAGCAACCAAGGTGCTTACTGATTTCAATCAACACCAGAAGGAATATGTCAATGACATGAAAAAGGTGTTGAAGAAGAAGATCAGGGACTATGACAAAGACCCAACAAAGATGTTAGATGATGACAGATATGATGTAGACACTGCAAAGGAGAAGCTTGAGCTATGCCTGGAGGGCTTTGATAAGAAAGTTGATGGGATACACAAGTTGGTAACTGATCTTGCAGAGAACGAGAAGGAATTGATCGTTGAAGCTGTTAAACAACGCATTACATCTTTATCAACTAAGATAACTAAATCTACCTCTAGAGAACTACATATGCAGCAAGCTACGTTTGAGAAAGAACATTGTTTGGAAATTCTTGAGAAGAACCTGCCCAAAGCACCGACTGATATTGAATATCCAACTCTAGATGAGTTAAGTCATCAATTCAAGAGGTTTGACGACATGAGAAACTCTAGGGCATCTATAATAAAACTTTGAGCATGATGACCAACAGGCTGTGCAACCAGATCAGTGAGGCTAATCAGAATATCACATTCTTGCTCAACTTCAAGGAGACTGCAGAAGAGAAGCAAGAAACGATGCAAAATGAGATAGACTCCCTTCGTACACTCATCAACTCTGTCTTTGATGATGTCGAAAAGGGGGAAGAGGAGGCGGAGGTGATAAGGATGGAAAAGGAGATCATGGAAGCAAGGGGTAAGGAACCAACTAAGAAGCAGCCAGAGAGGAGGCAGACCACTCCACCTAGGCCAGCTCCTCAACCAGAATAGACGAGGCAAGACAAAGACAAGAAGCCTATGGAGGCTGAAAAATATGAAGGCGACCTAGGACACTTCCCACTAGGTCACCCATTATATTATTTGAGAGGACTACTGTTGTGAACGTTCTGCTGAGGATGGTGGAGAGAACGTCGTTTGGAAATATTTCTCTCTCGCTTCTTGAGCGGCTATCTTCCTTTCTCTTTCTGCCTGCTCTTTGTAAAATTGTGCTCTGAAAGCAGGATCACAGGCTTGCTCCATGTTTACTCCAAACAGCAGTAGTTCGGCTATCCGTTCTCCCTTATCTATTAGCTTTTTGCCCTTGTCTTGGGATTGGCTTTATTGCCTCTGTGTAGGGATACCATAATGAGTCTGCTCTAGTTCAAACAGAGTAGGATCTGGCCTCGGTGTTGTAGTAGGCCTCTCCTTCACTGATTTTCACATTACAGCCACTGGAGTTTCTGCTTCTTCTCCTGCTGCTTCTGTTTCTGCCAACAAGTCTTTCTCTTTACTTATGCCCTTGCTTCCTTTGCTTCCTTTGGAGATTTCCCCCATTTCGACATCATCAAATAGGGAATTGATGAGTGTGCGAAGTGAAGCAATCTCTTCCTTCATCTGTTCCATCTTCTCTTCAGCATCAGCCTTGAATCCGAGAAGCAGATTAACCGTTTGATCAGAGGCATGTAGTTTCTATTCAAGTCTGCTGTTCATTGTGGCTATTGTTCTGTCATGGGTTTCTTGTAGTTCTTCTACTGCAGATATCCGAGTGCCTTGATGCTCAAATTCTTCAAGATTTGGATAGAGCAGATCATCCAAGACTGCCATTTGATGTTGCTTCATCAGTTCCACAAATTTTTCATTCTCAAATTCTTCGGCAATGAGTTATTCAGCCTTCTGTCCGATTGCTGCATCGATGGTCTCCTGTTGTCTGGACAGAAGGTCAGCAACCAATGTGGTGGCCTTATGTGCTTGTTCTTTTGTTCCTTCCAGACGAAGGGTAAGTTTAGCCTGGTCTGCTTCGTTGGCCAGACGGTCATCATCAATTTTCTTGCAAGCTCCTTCTGGACTTTTCTAAGCTTCCTGCGAATGTCAAGATCCATGTCATTGACATAGTCTTTCTGGTGCTGGTTGAAATCAGAAAGTATCTGGGTGGCCTTTTCCTGTAGCATGTTGCAAGTGTCTGTCATGTAATCATCAACCCGAAGAGTGATCAGGTTGTCGATTTGATAATTGTTGAAGGGTCTGGTTTCTCTCTCCAACAACTCCTCCATCTTGTAGAAATCAACATTCTTTTTCAGCTACTGTGCGACCCCCGGAGTGTACAAGTCATTACTTGGTTCTCCATCAACTATCTGACCTACTGGGGTGTCATCAACTGGATCAAGGTTGATGATAGGGATTTTCTTCGATGTCTTCTTGGGTTGTTCAGTTTCTGGTGGTGGAAGTTGTTGTTCTGGTTGGTCGGGCTCCTCCATCTGGACCTCTTGTTCGGTGACTTCATCTGGTACACTCAAGAAGAAATTCATTTTATCTGAATAAAATGATTTCAGATCAATCTTCAAAAATCTTGCCTCATGCTTCATGAGCGCAAGGATGAGTTGAGGGTATTCTGTTCTGACTTCGCTGACGCTGCTTGCTTGAAGTAGGTTGAGTAGAGTGGCTTCTTCCCTCTTCAAGTCTTCTATGGTTCTGGTCTGGAGCAGCGCATCGAAAATGTAATACTCGCTGTCCTTGACTAGCAAGTAGAATTTCACGCGCTTAGCAGCTCCCAGACTTTCTGGCAGAAGATGAATACCTGGGAATTCTTGTAACACAGAGTGATCTGCTTCACTCTCCAACAGATTAATAACGCCCTCTGTCTGGCTTTTCTTCTCATCTTCCTCATCAGTTGATTCGGCCTCTTCCTCTTCCTCACTTATTTTCTGCATTCGAGTAGGTGAGGGTGTTGGTGTTCTGGCAGGAGAGAAGTCCTTCTCCTGGTTTGGATTGTAACTTGATTCTGGTTCCACAAATACTGGTTCTGTTTGTGGAGCCTCTGCTGGTGCTACCTCAGCTTGTGATGCTTCCTCTCCTTGTTCTGGTCTGACTTGTTCGGATTTTTCTGGCAAAGAGTGTTCTGGTGCTGCTTCTGGTGGTGGTGAGGACTCTTGAACCTTCCTCAGTCTACGCCTCTTCTGCTTAGGCTGAGAAGCAGAAGTTTCTGTATCAACAGAACTGCCCCTTTTTACTGTTGATCTTCGTGCTGCTTTCTCTTTCACAACTTTCTCCTTGGTTGCTTTTCCCTTCTATTTTTCCACACCTTTGGTAGGTGGCATCCATGTTGGATTTGAACTTCCCATCTCAAGAAGTACAGCGTGATGCACTTCATCAGTAGTTTTGTTGAAGACTGCTGGAGTCAATCCCATGGACATCTCAATCTGATGTTGATCCTTGGGTATGGTAAGACTTGTTTTGAACTCCACATCATTCTCCCAGACTTGCTATTTGAAGAATCTTTCCACCATTAGAGTGATTTTGGTAGAGTGGCGTAGATTCCTCCTAACTTCCACTGAAACTCCTCTTCCTCTGCTTTCTTTGGTATAGGTTACCAACTTGGCTTCTTTAGCCATCAGATCAAATAGAATTCGGCTCCAGTTGACTCTAAGATTGAGTACAACAGCCGTGAGAATTCTGAATTTCTCTGGAGTCACCTGGTCATAAGATCCGTTGTGGTTGAGAAAAATTCTCTGGACCAGTTCAAACATGAGCTTGAACCCAAGTTGTAGTAGAGATAGATGAAACATCCTTCCAGTATATGCGATGGGTATCACCATCATCATCTCCACTGCTGCTTGAATTTGTTCATGGGTGATTTCGTCCAATGTCAGTCCCTCATCCTTCAACCGGTATGCCTGGTTGATCATTGCTATGAAATTGTAGGTTGTTTTGCTGGTCCTGTCCCCTATGGGCATCAAAACGTTGGCTTCATTGCTATTCTTATCACTTTGCCATGTCAGATAAAAGGTTGCTACTTGTTTCGCCAAGAACATGTTGGGATGTGAAGTAACAATGTTGCAGAATCCTATAAACACAAGAAAATAGAGAGAATATGTATGTATATTATTTGAGGTGCCATGATCAAACAAAAAAAAAAAACATTGAGAGAGTTTGCAGAGATTCGAATCTGAAAATTTCTTAAGTGCTTAGGAATACTAGTGCTCAGTGCAATGAAAGTGGATGTGAATAGTTAAGTGTATGAACAACACATATATATAAGAAAATAATCAACGACACAGATGCACGGGATAAAAATTGGAGGGTTGGATGAGGATCTCCCTTTTTAGGTTTTCCCGCTTCAGCCTTTTATTTTGCCGCCTTTCCTTGCGTTTGATGTACGCGCTAGATCCTAGGGTTGTAGGAGAGCGTGTGCGTCTCTTCCTATTCACTGCAACTTTCCTTTTTCCTTTTCTTGCAGAGATTTTCTCGATCACAGTTCCCAATGGGGTGCTAATCATCACAAATATAGAAGATTTAGCAAATCAAGATTAGAAAATAACTTTTACAGACTGTAATTTTGAGGTTAATTATGGGCAGTGACGTCTTCTATCAAGGTCGCTTCATTTTTCCCAAAAATTCCCCCTTGACTCAGTAATTATTTGTTGAAAATAATTTCCACGTGGCATTTCTTCAATCTGGGCAATTTTGACACGTGAAATCTTTATTTCCGTCTGGTCTGTTATTCTGTCATTCTGGTTGACGTTCTGTTTTGTCATTCTGGTTGACATTCTGGTTTGTCATTCTGTTTGACAATCTGTATCTTTCTGTTACACGTTCTGGTTTCATCAATCTGGTATTGACTTCATTCTATCATCCAGATTTAGTAATCCAAGCTTTCCACATAGCATCTTGAATCTTTCTTCTGGTAGAGCTTTAGTCAAAATATCAGCACGTTGCACATCTGTGTGAATCTTCTCTATCTGGATATGCTTTCTCTCTACATGATCTCTGATAAAGTGATGTCTCACATCCACATGCTTGCACCTTGTGTGGAGTACTGGATCCTGTGTTATTGCTATTGCGCTTGAACATTTGCTACTAATATAACATGATTTTGAGTTAATGTGATTTCGCCAATTAAGGATAGTGAATCCCTAATTTATCTCCTCTTGCCTTCTGAAAGGATTGATAGAATCTTCTAAATATGGCAAGTAGATCGTTTTACAGATACTGCTTTCTATTTTCTTGTTTTGATTGATTCTCTTCCTTCTATGGTATGAATGACGTAGCTCAAGCTTTTGAGATTCATAAAAAATTTAGCCGATATTATCTGGTTTAAGTGTCGATCTGGTTGTAGTCGATCTGGTTGATGTCGATCTGGTTGATGATAATCTAGTCCAACTCGATCTGGTTGAAGTTGATCTGGTTGATAATAATCTGGTTCAACTCGATCTGGTTGAAGTTGATCTGGTTCATCACGATCTGATTCAAGTTGATCTAGTTCACCATGATCTGGTTCAAGTTGATCTGGTTCACTACGATCTGGTTCAAGTTGATCTGGTTCACCACGATCTTGTTCAAGTTGATCTGGTTGAGAACAGAGGATAGTTCTGTTGAATCTTTCTGCCTGCTTCTGTCTGTTTAACATTCTGGTCCTTCTGACTGACTAAAAAAACAGAATGATTTTATAGGATGAAGCAAGGCAAGATATATTAAGAACAGAGCAAAAATCCATTCTCCTATCAGATACACTTTATATGTTAGTGTTCTGTTACATATGGAGAGCAGATCGAGGTAACACAGAACATGAATAAAACTAAGTGTGTTTTCGAGAGAACATCATCGAAACTTAATTTTATTGTGGGGTTCCCAACATTATTGCTCCAAGCCAAACACGCTTAACTTTAGAGTTTCTACTAAGGGGTCACCTGAAAAGATGATGCACAATGTTGGTATGAGTAGTACTAATCAATTGCTTTAACCTCTTGTCAACAATGGTAGTGCATGCCCTTTTTGACTGAGGCAGAACGCACTCCCATAAGCTCTCTCGGGTATGATACACGGAGGAGCCATCCTCCGGGAGGTGCTTGAGTCCACTTCCAAACAACTCACCTTCTTCACCACCTATTCAAAAGGAGGAACCAGCTACCACGGAGGAGATTGCTCATGATGCCACTCCTACAATAAAGAAATTTGGTCCCTCATCTCACATCATCCACAGCCCTTTGATTGATGTTGAACCATCTAGGGAAATTTACACTATGGGAACAGCCCCTGAGGATTACACACATTATTCCTCGACGAACCTCTTGCCTCCCTCCCTAGGCCCATGACGAATGAGCAGATCACTAAATTGATCTCAATTAAAATCAATGACATGAGTGTTGCTTTAGCCAATTTTGTCTTTACTGCTGCAGAAAAGGCTATTCAAACTGTTGAGGAGAAATTTCAAAGAGCCATAACAACTTGTCTGAAAAATTACACAAAGACTTGGACGGCGATAAAGAAGTCTTTGACAAATAAAATGAATCAAATGATGCTCGCCTCAAGCTGTACAAAGCTGAGGTCGACAAGTGTGATGAAAAGTTCAAGGAGGCTGATGCCAAGATGGTTCTTGAAGTCAAGAAAGCTGTGGAGCAGCAGTATCTTGATATGGAGAACAACATTATACCGTCTGTTGTCAAGAAAGAAGTACCCACTGCACTCAAGAATGTATTGCACAAAGCGTTGAAGGATGCAGATGTACATACGGTCGACGAATCTTTACTCTAAACAAAACCATCACTGACATGAAAGCTACCGACAAAGATCTATTGGTCAAGCTTTGAAACTACAACAATGGAAATGAAAAGCAATTTAATGACATCACAGACAACATTTCTACATTTTTGCAATTCAAGGAGGATGCCGAAAACACGATGATGTCTCTAAAGACTTCTTTGATGATGTCGAAAAAGGGGAAGATAAAGAAGGAAACAGAGCACAGCCTGCTGCTTAGAAAAAGCCACCTGTGAAGAAGAAGCCTGCAGCTAAGAAAAAGATAACTTCCAAGCAGCTAGCTGAAGTAAGAACAAATCCTGTGATTAAATTCTTCTACAAATTCCAACTCATTGAGCCACAAAATATAACATGGCGTCACATAAAGAAAATAGTTAAATGGAATCGAATTGTCAAAGGATTTGTCATGGAATACTACTACTTGCTAGAACCACAATATCAAGGTGGTTCGATTGACGAGATGTTCAGGAAGTATCTAAATCGACACAAGAATCAAACTTTCGTGGACTATCTATACAGAAAATCTACTATGACAAATGTCAGTCTCTCTGCTCCAAAGAAAACAACAATGGTGCCACCGAGAATTCCAGGAACAACAGAGATTATTCACACACACATTCTTAATGTCATAAATCAAACTGCTCAGCACATGGGTTACCCCATTGACTTAGAGGACAGAGATTACAAAAGGGTATTTAATGGGATCTATGTAAGCTACAACGTGCCCTTGGAGCTAAGGAAAAGAGAACTTGTTGAAAGGAGAAGAGCACAACTCGCTAAACGTCAATGACAACATTCCCAAGAAAAGGATCAACAATAGCCATCTCCTCATTGAAGAAAACTTTAAATTTCAAACTACTTATGTAAATAATTTTTACAGTTAGTTGTATGCATCAATTCCGTCTATTTGTTACAACTACTCATATCAATGAAAGTTTGAAGTTTACGTTTCCTAAAACAACCTGATGACAATATCTCTTTGTCCAGACAATGTTTTTATGCTTGTTATTTAATACCTTAAATAACTCTGCATATTAACTGTCAGCTTTAATCATCTATTGTTTCAACACTTAGGAAATTTTATCTTAAAGATCAGCTCGTTTATAAAAGGAGCAGGTCGTTTTGATGATGATTATCAAAACAACACTTAGATAATACACGTTCTTTAAAAAACTAAGTTATTAATACCATCTCTTAAAGATCTACTCGTTTATAAAAGGAGTAGATCGTTATTTACACGATCAGTATTATTCTTATGAGCTATCTTGGACATATTGATTACCATAAACGACGGGTATAAGTTCATTTTAACAACTAGCTAAAATATAAAGGAACATATCGATGGTAAAATGATTTGTGCCTATTTAGCAGCTAGATGTGCTTCCTAATTAGACTACCTATCATGGTTTAGACTCATTATTGTTCTTGGTTTAGATTTTAATAGATCGACGTTGTAAAATAAAAGTTTGTAGTTTCAAACTTACTTATAGGAACGATCTGTTTATCTAGAATTTTGAAAAATAGTTGGTCAATTGTAAAAGAACAGGTGGATAGAAAAACCACTTGTCCTATAGAACTAGTTGTTCTTTATTATAGGTAAATGAAGACTTGAGCCTTCTCGAAGAAAATGATCGTGGTACAAACAAATTGTTTTCTTCTCCATATATAGCCCGCTGTCTCAATAGCAGATCGTCACAAAAATGATCTGTCCCTACCTTATCATGTTGTATCTCTAGATTGGCTCGGGAATCAAGAAGAACTATCAAGGTATTAGTTGAGTTTCAAACTAACTAAGTACTTGATGGAAAGCTCGAAGGACATATCTTAGGAAACAATCTGTTGGATGAATACAAGATAGCTGTCCTACCCATTAACTATGGTGGACTGCCGACATACCTAAATTTGTTATAAGTCAACCACTCAGTGTGCTGTCACATCAAGGGAGAAATTTTAAGGAATGAAGTACAAGAATATCAAATTAAATGTACAATGAATCATTCTAAATATGGCAAAACACTGGGGAATCGCATGATAGGTGGAAAAAGACACATTACAGGACTCTTCATCTTCTCCAACGACTAGTTCCAGCAATGGTACTATATAAACCACCTTCACATCCAGATTCGAGTACGAGAATTCAAACGAAATACTGCTATTACTCTGCTCAAATTTTTTAAACCAACGTTTAAAAATGCTTCGACCAGCCCATAATTCTCTGAGTGTTTACAGTTGCTTGAAGTTTTTGTATTTTTGGAAAACCTATTTTCCAAACCAAAGTTAGGATCCAGTTTAGATCCAAAATTAAGTTATTTCTTAGATTGTTGTCATCAATCTTCGAAATAAGAAGTGTAATGGCAAGATAAATATCTAGTTTTGATATTCACTTGTGGCTCATACTCAACGAGTAAAAAGAAAGGAGAACTTAGTGGATTTTCAATAAAGTTCTTGATCGAGCCGTGGACGTAGGGACAATATATCTCCAACCACGTTAACTACTTGTGTTCTTTATTTTATTTTATTTTTTTACTTTCATTCATCATCTTCTTCATATCATTCATTAAATCTTCTTACTAAAACTCTTGAGTAAAGAAAACTATTTTCATTATAAAAAGAGCATTAACCAACAAATTCCGCACACAAATTCAGTTTGAGTTTAACTTGTTAAATTATTCTTTTTCTCAGTTATTCACATACTAAGACATTTTCTGAGTAAGTTTAATTCATCCTAAAAAGAAGAACTTGACTTGCTAGTCAAACTATCTTATTTGTTAAGTGTGCTAAACTAAAATGAGAAAACCTAAAAGTTTGAATTGGTGTATCCCCCCCCCCCCCCCAAATCACCAATCTTGCTCTTTCAGGACCAACAATGAACATAAAATCTTCAAAAAGAAATATAAAATTTGTCACTATTCAATTGTAATATTTAGTTTCTTCACATGTACTTCAACAAATAAATATAAAATCTTCAACAAATAAATGAAAGAGATAAGAATAAGAGTACAGGTTTCCAAAACTCAGTAGTTTTTAAATTCCAATTCAATCACGTGCATCATATTATGTAGATATCACAAATAGCTGGAGCCAATCTAGGTCCCCTTGTGGTAATAGGCTTGAGTGAACCAGTCTTGCTGCAAAAGAAGTGAAGTAAAAATCATAACAAGGAATATTGCTTCATATTATATTTGTTTCTAGAGCATCTTATATAGTTTCTTGCTTAATCAATCTCGTATGGTGGAAATGTCAGGGTTTGTATATTTCAATCTTTTTTTATGCTTTAGACGTTGTAACATACTTGTTTTTCAGTTCTGTTTAATGAGAATAATGTTTTCATCATTGGTTTGTAATTTATTTTGTATGATTATTTTAATGCAAGCTAGTCCGTTTTCTACAATCGTATAATGTGTGGTGGATCCATGGTCACAGAAGGTAACACAGTCGGCACCTTTGTTTAATAAAGTTCAAAACCTGGACAAATTTAGATAGTCAAGTCGGTAAAGGCTGCAGTATCATTCAATGCGAGAGCTGATCTTGGCTGGCAGAATGATATCGGTAAGTATATGTTGTCACACATGCTTGCACATATATATGTGTGTGTGTGTGTGTGTGGTTTCACATTGAAATAAGTTCTTCGTGTTGTTGCTAAGAACGAAGTCTTGTAAATTTCTTATTTTTTAATATGTAACGATAGATTAGTATACGCGTCTGATTATGCACTGCTTTGATTCATTTGCACTTGTGGTTTTTTACAACTCTATATAGTAATATTTTTGGTAGTGACAATTGATTTAGCGAGAAGTGTTCATTTGTTGTCGCATGGAATTGCGTCTAGGCAAACCCCGAGTTGATTAAATCTTCGTGAGACATTCATAAAGGTTATATAAGAAACCCGACCGGTTGGAATTTATTTCATATATAATAATTAAATTCTGAACCGGAACACTCACGAATAAATATATTAATTAATTTTGAGCTCTCAGCGAGCTTGATTAATTAATGAATTTAAGAATCTTATGTGCGGGATATTGTTGGTCTGGAAAGAGCTAATATTGGTTTATGGGGGGGATACACCATTCAAAACTTTTAGGGTTTTCTTGTTTAACCTTAAAAATCAAAGCTTAAGGACACTAAACTTGTAAGATAGCTTGGATTGTAAGCTTTGTTCATCTAAACAAACACAAATCAGGCTTTGAATATGTGAATAACAGTGATTAAGAATAATTTTTGACTAAAATTGTTTCAAGTCGCTCGCAATCTAATGAGTTTTTCTAGCAATGATAAGGCAACCCAAGTCGTATTATCAAGGAAGACTTAGCAGGGCAATTTAATTCTTTGTTCAATATGAAAGCAAGTAAAAGATCGTTTGGAAGTTTTAAAACTATGCGGAGAAAGTAAATTGCAAAAGAATCTAAATCCTAAACTAATAAAAGTAAGCGAAGAAACGAGTTGCGGATTGAAAAGGATAAAAGTAAGTTGGAATTCGAAATAAAAAAGAACATAGAGAGTACTTTGGAATTTGAAATCGAAGAGACTGTAAAATAGATAAACGAAATAGGAACACGAGAGCATAAACAAATAAAAGAACTCAATAGTAAAAACGAACTGGGAATATAAAACGGAAACAAACTTGATTCATAACTGGAACGAACTTGAATCCATAACGATAAATGGAAAAACACGAACTAGAATGTTGCAATCAGCTAACCTTCAGAATCAAATACAAAAGCTAAAATGACTAACTAAAAATCATAAATCTTGACCCTAGAACAATAGGTCGACATGTGCTCGGAATATAAGTGCAAGGAATCGGGGGTGAAAGGTCTCTAAAGAGTGTGAAACACGTCGACTATTTATAGACGAAAAGGGGGTCAGCAGTCGCTTACAACTCAGCAACCGCTAAGAGAGTTGGTTAGGCGCTCCTCACGCGCCATCTGCTGAGGCTGTTGCGCCGTTGACCAAGTCAGCCGCTGGGGTTAGCGGTCACTGACCCTGACTCGTGCAAGCTTGCGCGCGTGGCTCGGCCTAGGGCATGCACCGCCTAGTCAGCAATCTCCTAGGGCAACGCGACCGCTGACTTGTGCTCTCAGCTCTCATCTTCATTCTCTCATCATTTCTTGATCATTTATCGTCCCATTTCCAACTTTAACACTTGTTTAAGCTCGTGATCCTAAAATATAAAATGAGACGTAAATCGAGCTCGAAACATCGTGCAAAATGAGAAACCAACAAGAATACGAGTTTAAACAACCAAAAAGAGGCTAAACAACCCCTTCACACACAAAACTTTGCTTGTCCTCAAGCATAACTTAGTCTAAAATATCCATAAGAAAAATCTAACACGGCATGCATTCTTGACAAGACTTCAAATCATTCTCAAACTCAATGTTCCTATCATCACGTCACATCACATATATATCATAGAAGAAAGTGGCCCACTTAGACTAGATACTCATCATTTCGAACAAAACAAAATAATGATGCAAACAGTAATCATCGAGATCACATAACCGGCTAGAGTTTTTATTCATCACTTTATTGGCTTATCTCTCTCTTTTCTTTTCTTTTCAATATGAGGAATATTAAGTACAATATTTACCAGGTGTGCACTCCAAATGTTCGGGTTTTCCTGGTGTGGTTTCTCATACCCATCTCTTTTATAGATTTGAAAATTTTGATTAAGAGAGCGGGGTATAATCCTTATGTATTCTTATTTTAACGATCTCAAAAAGTTATATGGTCATTGTCGTAAGGTTTGAATAATTAGGGGTTCTCTAATGTATCATCATGCAGTTTCCCATGCTCATGGTTCCCATAGGAGCAGAGACCTCTTGATAAGTTCAATTGTCATTACAAAACATTGATACGCAATAAGTAGTACAAGCCAACTAGTCAGTCGAATCTATCAATTCATACTATCATGCATCACTATCTCGATCATTCTACTAAGATTAAGAATCCGGTCACAATGTTCCACACATTCCTAGTTCATCTACGTTTCATAACACGAACCAAGTCAAATTAATCAAGTTATTGAGACAAAGTAGCTTTAAAACAATCAAGATTTTGCATAAACAATACATTAAACTAAAACGACGAATTCATACACTTAAAGACACCCCTCCCCCTACAAAGATAGAGCAATGCCCTCATTGCAGAAAGTAAAGAACTATAGACTAGGGATAAGAAAGACATCCCTGAAGTGCTGCATTCGGAGCAAAAATGAGAAAAAAAACAACCTGAAAATAAACTACAAAGCATAAGGAAAAAAAACAACGGTTAGCCAATCACACAAAAGAAAAGAAAGCAATAAAATGGGAAATAACGTGGGTTGCCTCCCATGAAGCGCTTCTTTTACGTCATTAGCTTGACGAGACATCTCAATCTACCGGGGGTGTCAAAATTAGGGGTTGACACAACTTCGGGCATGGAGTTATTCTCGATATATGGCTATACGCGATGCCAATTTACTCGAAATGGCATCTTCCCTTTATTAGCATGTGATACAACATCGTTTAATGGTAGAATTTTTTTTTGATAATGAGTGGGCCGATCCTTTGAGATTTGATCTTGCTAAGATGTGTTTTAGGTCCAATGTTTGGGTGCATGAGGGCCTCCACATAGGTCAGTGAAGAGGCGAGCCGAGAAGTGGAGTCAGCGGCCGCTGGGAAGTCAGCGACCGCTGGCTCGGGTGGAAGTTGGAGTGCTGGCTCGAGTGGGTTGGGCGTGGGATGACGCCGATGCAGGGTCAGTGACTGCTGAGGAGGCCTTACGCCTTTTTCCTGTGCCTGCCTATCCACTGGCGCTGAGGTCCCACGCCTGTTGAGCTGGCTCCTCGTCGGTTCTCTCTCGCTCTTCAAAAATTCTACTTGTTCGGTCCCTTTTTTCGTGCCCTTGCCTTTCTTTTGAGAAACTTCCTTACTACTAAAATTTTGAAAGTAGATTTCTCAACCAAAGAATTAGTAGTATAAATGTTACAACACGCATCAATGAATCAACGGAAGGTGCGGTGTGACTCCGATGCGCAGAGAAAGATACTTCCTCATCAAGGACATTCATTTTAATGGTACCATTTGAAGGATCAATAATATTATTCGTGGTAGCCATAAAAGGTCTTCCTAGGATTAGTGTATGCTCAACTCCATCCTCACGCACATCTCATATCTCAAGGACAACAAAATCCACAACTACAATTAATCCACCAATTTTAACTACAACACCTTTAATTATGCCTTTATGATATCTCACAGATCTATCCGCTAATTGTAAGCACATGCGAGTGGGTTTCAATTTACATAATCTTAATTGTTTAAAAATAGAATAGGGCATAAGATTCATTCCAGCTCCCAAGTCTAGCATGCCAGATGCTTCCTTACCATTGCCTAAAGTGATATCGATAATGAAGCTACCTGGATTGGGCTGTTTAGGGGCTGCTGCATGATAGTATTTGTCACTTCATACACTGTGACAAGTTCTTGATCGTCGAATTTCTTCTTCTTTGAGATCAGCTCCTTGAAGAACTTGACATATGAGTGAATATTCTTAATCTCCTTGAGGAGGAGGATATTTATAGTGACTTTGGACAACATCTTATATAAGTCCGCGAACTGCTGAATGCTTTTAACATTCTTTAACCTGCTAGGAAAAGGAATGGGCGGGACATACAAATCAACCACCTTATGAAGCTCCATGTCGGACTGCTTTCTCTCTACTTCAGGTGGTGGTCCGTTCTCCTCTTTAGATTTCTGACACATCTCCATCTTCTTTTCGAATGCTCTCCCGTTCTTAAAGATTGTAATAGCTTGAGCTTGATGATTTTGTTGGCCTTATCCCAGAATTTTCACCGTCTACTAGCTTTGTTGCAACTGGTTAACAACGCCAGAAATCTGCCCCATGGCTGTCTTGAGGTGCTTAATTGTGGCATCTTGAGCCTTTCGAGCCTTGTTGCTCTCTTGCATAAATGCAACTAAACTAATGTGGATACTGTTGTGGAGGATAAATTTGTTGTTGTGGGGGAAAATACTGTGGTTGCGGTGGGTAGTACTGCTATTGTTTATATTGAGGTTGAAAATTCTGCGCAGGGGGCCGTTTGTTTTGGAAGTTTTGTGCTACATGTCCTTGGGGTCTCCATCCTGATTTTCATTGAGGTTGAGCCTGCGGGTGAATCCCTGTGCTGCATAAATCTCAGCTCATCCTTCACGTGTTATCTCCCCCATTCACTAGCATCCATCCACAACGTGGCCATAGTCACCATAAATTCCGCATGGCTCAGGTGTAGCTTGTTGTACAGACAGTGATGGGGGTCGGTTCATCTTCAATTCTTGCAACTCCCGCATCAACTTCACCATTTATTTTTATTGGTAACGGAAGAGCAACCTTTGGTGTATGGGGGGGGGGGGAATACACCAAATGCAAACTTTTCAGTTTACTTGGCTAATTACTTAGAGAGTTTAAGCTTTCTGAACGAAGATTGCTCTCTCGGGAAAAACACTTAGCAGATATCAAAAGTGATCTTGATCTCTAACAGAGCGTTGTGTGCGGAATATGGTGGACTTAGTCTGTGCTCTTTTTAGAAAACCTTCTAAAAGTTTAATCAAATTGATTAACAGATTGATTAAGAAATGCAGTTTGAATGATTGTGCTGGTTAGCAGATAAACAACAGAAATTTAAAATGCAGAATGTAAATAACACAGTTGTTTTTACTTGGTTTGGGAAACCCCCTACGTCCATGATCCAATCAAAACCGGATTAGATATCCACTACTATGATACTCTCTTCGTTATACTCACTGAGAACGAGCCACAAGTTTTAAGCACAATCTGGTTGAAACTTATGCACGAATAGGGGTCGTGTCCCTTTACAACTTACAGAAAACTATTGTAACTAGATCTCTTCACGTCAATCGACTAGAAAGCTACTAGCTAGTGAAGTTCTCCTTCCTTCTTCTCATTAAGACAGACTTGAATCGAGTTGGTGTGATATCGATCACGAATAGCTTTGAATACGATCTAGAGCGTAGAAATCTTCTCAAATAAAAGCTTCGATGAGTGAGTTGATTTCTGGGCACAGTAACAGCTTGTTGATCGTAGATAATTATCTCGTACTCTTCCAGTCATGGTTCCAAACTTTTATTGGAGTAGAATTTGAAATTCTAATCGTTGGTCTTGATTGGTTTGAAGTAAAAATGATTACCAATCAAGAGATATGAATCCCTGATTTATCTCTTCTTGCCTTTGGAAAGTTTGACCCAATCTTCAATAAATATAGAAAACAGATCGTTGATAGATGCTTATTTCCTTCTTCGTGTGTTGATTGATTCTCCTTCCAAATTTGATCTCCAATAGATATACTTTCCATCTTCGTGAGATCTGTTGATGTAGCAAGTAGTCATGGACTCATTTAAATGCATCTGGACAAGATGTCAGATGACTGAAGTTGATCTGGTACCATCTGGCTCACTTTAAACAGCGATTTGGTCAAATCAGATTGAAGACGATCTGGTCTAACTATCGATCTATTTCTAAAAGAGATGCTCCAAAGCATGGTGGAAGACTCTGTGAGTAATCTTGACTTAATCAGATCGAGTGGCCATATATCAGATCATCTGTTTGTATTAATCTGCTGTTGATCTGGTCCTCGAACAAGTAAAGGAACACAATAACTTCTACAGGATTTTGTTGGTCCCGAAAGAGTAAGGTTTGGTGTATGGGGGGGGAATACACCAAATACTAACTTTTCAGTTTTACTTGACAATTTATAAGAGAGCTCAAGCTATTCTACACAAGAATTTGCTCGGTGGTGACTAACCAGATCGATATACAGATCAGTAGCTGGTTTAGTCCAAACAGATTACTCTCTTTGTGTAAACACTTAACAGAAAATAAGAGTGATCTTATTACCTCCTGAGTGTAGAGTGAGTGCGGAATAATGGTGGATTAATGATTGCTCTTGTTTAGAAAACCTTTAATTATTAACCAGATTGTTTAGGAGATTGATTTAGATGCAGATGGATGAGAGTGCAGAGAGTTAGAATAATAAACAACAGGATATATAAAGAATGCAGAAATGTAAAGCACACTGTTGTTTAACGTGGTTCGGGAAATCCCTACGTCCACGATCTGGTCAAAACTAGACCAGATTATCCACTACTAGGATACTCTGCTTCTTTATACTCGTGGAGAGCGAGTCACAAGTACCAATCACAACTAGAATGATACTTATGCACGAATGAAGGGTCGTGTCCCTTTACAACAGATTACCTCTACGTTACCACTAGAAAACTACTAGCTAGCAGGGTGATCTTCTTTCTCTCGATAAGACAGACTTGAATCGAGGTGGTTGGTGTGATGTTGAATCACAGATTGTTGAAGCTCTAAAATCTGGAGTGCAGAGTGCTTGAAAGTATAACAACAGTATAGCTCGCGTGTGTTCTCTTCTTCTTAATTTCCAGATTATTGTCTTCAACTATATAGGCATTGAATTAGAAATTCTAGCCGTTTGTTGATTGGCGTGAGATAGATGGTATATTGCCAATCAATGGTTTCCATCATATCTGTTCTTGCCATATAGGAAGGGTTGACTCAATCTTTGATTTATGGAAAGCAGTTTGCTAACGGTCTCTTTCCTTATATGTATAATCGAAGATCTTCTTTCCAATCCCTGTTGGATATATCTTGATATCGATGTGGCAAGAGTATATGATGTGTAGAATGATATTAGCTGATGGAATGATGACTCAATCGTTCTGGTTCCTCGCGATCTGGTCATCGATCTGGTTGCTGTCTGTTACAGCAGATCGATTCTTCTTTGGTATAAAACCTTGATATCATCCTATTCTAAGTTGAGATTGACTTCAATAGAAATATTTCCTTTACATTTTAAGTCATCTCCTAATCTGTTCCATAGCAAAATCCACTTTATCACAAGTAATCTGTTTATGCATGAAGAGCAGATTATACACTATAAACTAACTAAGTGTGTTTCGAGATACCATCATCAACACTAAAACTTTAGGGTTCCCAACATATGCTAACAACTGTTTTGTGAAAAATAAGGAAGGAGATGAAATTCTTCTTACCGGAAAATTGCAGGACAAATTATATATTGTGCAGTGGAATAACTAGATCGAGACATGTCTGGTCACCAAGATAATATCAGAAACAAGCTGGTTATGGCACAAGCGACTAAGCCATCTCAATTTCAAGTCAATCAATAAGATTGCAAAAGAAAAGCTAGTCGAAGGTCTACCAGAACAAATATACGATAAAGATCATATCTGTGAAGCGTGTCAAACTGGGAAGCAAACCAGATCATCATTTTCAAGCAAAGCAACTCAGTCATCTACCAGAATCTTGGAGTTACTTCATTTAGACTTATTTGGTCCAGTCAAACCATTAAGTATAAATGGAAGAAAGTACACTTTAGTCATCATTGATGATTATTCAAGATTCACATGGGTTATCTTTCTATTCAAAAAGAAAGAGACATTGGAGAAGCTGCCAAATTTTCTCAACAAGATTACCAAATAAAAGGAAACATCTGTTACAACAATCAGAACAGATCGTGGAATAGAGTTCCTAAATCAGAAGATTGAGGATTATTACAACCAGATGGGGATCACATACCAGACATCTGCAGCAAGAACACCTCAACAGAATGGAGTGGTTGAGAGAAGAAACAGATCATTGAAAGAAGCAGCTCGCACCATGTTAAATGCAACCAGATTACCCAAGAAGTTTTGGGCTGAAGCCATCTACACGGCCTGTTATACCCAGAACAGATCAGTGATAACTCTCAGACACGAGAAAAAACCATATGAAGTCTGGAATAACATAAAACCCAGGATACAGTACTTTCGTACATTTGGTTATTTGTGTTATATCCATAATAATGGGAAATCGCAGTTGAAAACCTTTGATAGTAAAGCTGACCCTTGAATATTTTTAGGATATTCTGATGTTAGTAAAGCTTATAGGATTTACAACAAAAGAACTCATATTGTGGAGGTAACACCTCATATTGTATTTGAAGAAACTACCATTGAATATAGAGAAGCAGGTGATGAACAGGTTCACAACCAGATTAACAACAAGAAAACAGAAGGGATACTACTAGAAGATATCATAATCTGGAATACAACAGAGGAGAATGAGATTGATGTTCAACCTAGTGCTGAGACCAGCTCACAGCAAGGGGGAACAGAACATATCAATCTGGATCAAACCAGATTGATTCCACCAGAAGGTAGTGAACCAGTGGAAGAAGATAATAATGAACAATCTCAAGATCAACCTGAAGAATCCAAAGATATAAACAACTGGAACAATAATCAAGAGATTGAAGTTGAAGAAGTACAGGTTGAAAACCCTTTTCAAGCATCTGCAATAGCACGCCCTGAATTTTAGGACCCAACAGAAGAACCAGAACCTGAGATGTAAGAAGAAGAGATGTC
Organism: Leonotis leonurus; assembly: GCA_026898415.1. Lineage (NCBI taxonomy): Eukaryota > Viridiplantae > Streptophyta > Magnoliopsida > Lamiales > Lamiaceae > Leonotis > Leonotis leonurus. The sequence goes on from JAPKLX010000398.1 coordinate 21,686, forward strand.
TAGTAGAAGGAGATCGATACAAGAACATCATCCTCCAGAATAGATTATTGGGAACCCATCAGATCGTGTGAAGACGAGAATAATGCATGGAGAGAGTGCACTTCTGAGTTGCTATTTATCTCGTGTTGAACCATCTGATGCTTATGAAGCACTACAAGATGCAGACTGGGTTATTTCTATGCAAGAAGAACTCAATGAGTTTAAAAGAAACCAAGTCTGGCACCTTGTAGACAAACCAAGACACCAGGGAGTAATAGGGGTCAAATGGATATTCAAGAACAAACGAGATGAAAATGGTGAAGTCGTCAGAAACAAAGCCAGACTAGTTGCAAAATGATACAGTCAACAAGAAGGCATTAATTTTGATGAGACATTCGCACCAGTTGCCAGATTGGAAGCAATTAGATTGTTTCTAGCATATGCAGCATACAAGAGATTCAAGGTGTACCAGATGGATGTCAAGATTGCATTTCTAAATGGAATACATGAAGAAGAAGTGTATGTTGAACAACCACCTAGTTTTGAAGAAGGCAATCCAGACCAAAAGGTGTACAGATTAGCTAAAGTTGTATTTGGTTTGGAACAAGCACCCAGAGCGTGGTATGAAACGCTATCAACGTTCTTACTGGAATTAGGATTCAGAAGAGGTTCTGTTGACAAGACTTTGTTTATAATCAAAGTCAAAGAACATATCCTTTTAGTCCAGGTATATGTTGATGAAATCATATTTTGATCACAATCTGCTTATCAATGTGATAAATTTGTTAAACTAATGAAGAATAAATATCAAATGTCCATGATGGGTGAGATGAATTTCTTTCTAGGTTTGCAGGTGAAGCAGCTACCAGATGGTATCTTTGTCAATCAAACAAAGTATATCAATGATCTGATCACAAAATTTGGAGTCAAATATAGTAAACCTGTCAAGATTCCAATGCAGACAAATGGGAAGATAGATCCAGATCCAAAAGGAAAACCAGCAAATATAACTCAATATAGGAGTATCATTGGCTCTTTGCTATACTTAACTGCAAGTCGACCTGACATTACTTTTGCAGTTGGAGTATGTGCTAGATACCAGGCCAATCCTAAGGAGTCTCATATGGAAGCTGCCAAGAAGATACTCAGATATCTTAAAGGAACAACACATATTGGGTTATGGTATCCATGAGAGGACAATTTTAAGTTAACTTGCTATTCTGATTCAGATTATGCTGGATACAAATTAGACAGAAAGTCTACTTCTGGAACGTGTCAGTTTCTTGGAAACAAGTTAATCTCTTTGTTTTCAAAGAAACAAACATCTGTTGCTACATCAACAACTGAGGCAGAGTACATGGCTGCTGGAAGCTGTTGTGCACAAATACTGTGGTTGAAGCGGCAACTAAAGGACTACGAGATCGATGTGAAGGAGATACCTATATTCTGTGATAGCTCAAGTGTCATCGCTATAACCCAGAATCCAGTACTCCATACAAGATGCAAGCATGTTGATATGAGACATCATTTTATTCGAGATCATGTGGAGAGGAAACACGTCCAGATCGAGAAGATACACACAGATGTACAACGTGCTGATATCTTGACAAAAGCTCTACTAGAAGAGAGATTCAAGATGTTATGTGGAAAGCTTGGATTGCTAAACCTGGATGAAAGAACCAAGTCAATATCAGATTGACATAACCAGATCATGTAGCAGAACGATGGAAAATAGAAGCACTAACTGTGATAACCAGATTATTGTATCACTGATGAGAGTATGACGCAAAGCGCAAAACCAGATTGTCAAACAGATTGACAGGAGCAGAATGAAAATCAGATAGTACAAACGTGATAGCAGAAAACATTACTAGATGGAAGCATAAGTCTAACAATAACAGATTGTTGTTGATAACACGTGATGAGATATAGCCATGCCACGTGGAAATTAATTTTTCAATAAACGATTACTTAGTCAAGGGGGAACTTGAAAATTAGAAGCGTCTTTGATTCTAATTACCACCCTAACTACGGTCTATAAAGCTATTTTCTGACATAGATTTGTTAAATCTTCCATAAATATGATGATTAGCACACCTTTGGAAACTGTGATAGAGGAAATCTCTGCAATAAAAAGAATAAGGAAAGTTGCAGTGGATAAGAAGATTTACACGCTCCATCCTACAACCTTAAGGTCTAGCGCGTGTATCAAACACAAGACAAGGCGGCAAAATGGAAAGCTGAAGCGGGAAAACCTAAAAATGGAGATTCTCATCCAACCTTAAAATTCTTATCGCTTTAATCTGAGTCGTTAATTATTTTCTTATATATATGTGTCGTACATGCATTAAACTGTTCACCTTACACTTTCATCACACTGAGCACTACACTTCTTTAAGCACTTAAGCATTCCTAGATTTCTCGCCTTTTGCAAACTTTTCTCAAAACTTCAAAACTCGATTAATCATGGCACTCAAACTTCCCTTTTTTTACAACATGTCGCTGAAGTTTAGAAATTTCTTTCACCTGAACCATTTGCTGTATTTGAAACCCACGGTTTTCACAAACTGGAGGAGATTTTTGCCATGGTTAAACGCTGCAAAGGTTTTTAAGTTCTTCATCTTATTTATAGCATCTATTGGAGTTTTACTATGTGTCCTGTATCTGGATATATATATACCCTATTATATAGAATTTTATTTATTGATATCTGTTTGTTATGTATACTGCTTTGGAAAAACTGCTATAGTTGTTCATCCTTGTGCCATTCATATCCTTTAAATATATTTGATATGATGCTCACATAACTGATGAATATATATCCACTGGAATATTCTTGTTATTGTATGATTTAGTAATATAGTTACCTCCCATCCCAACATGTACTTGGCAAAACAGGCAGCCACGTTCTACTTGACATGGCAAGATGATAAGGACGGTAACGAAGCCAATGTGTTGATGCTCATTGGCGATAGGACAAGTAAGATGACTTACAACGTCATCGCAATGATTAATGAAGCATACCGCTTACAAGATGAAGGTATGACACTTGATGATATCACCTATCATGACCAACTTCAAGAAGCGGTGGAGAAAGTCATGGTGTCATACACGGGAAGGATGTTCCATAGATCTCTACTTCAACCTGGATACAAGCTAATATTCGAGTTTGTTCAAAGAATCTTTCTCAACCACAGTGGATCCTACGATCAAGTTACTCCAGAGAAGTTCAAGATTCTCACAGCTGTTGTTCTGAACCTCAAAGTTAACTGGAGCAGAATCATGTTTGATCTATTGGCGAAGGAGGGCAAGCTTTTGAAATATACCAAGGACGCTCGAGGGAACGGTGTTTCTGTGGAGGTCAGGAGGAACTTAAGGCATTCTACCAGGATTAGTTTCATGGTAGAAAAGTTCTTCAAACAGCAGGTCTAGGAGGATGCAACAGAATTCAACACTCGCTTTACCATCCCCAAAGACCAGCACCAGATAGAGATTTCCTTGGGACTCGCCCCAGCCTTGTTCAACAAGGTTACAGATGAGGTGCAACATGCTGCACTATTGGAGATGGGAGGTTCCAACCCAATCTGGATTCCATCAACAAGAGCAGTGGAAAAATAGAAGGCAAAGGCAACCAGGGAGAATGTGCAGAAAGAGAAAGCAACCCGCAAACCACCTGCCAAGAGGGCAAGTTCCATCGATACAGACACTTCCACCTCTCACCAGCCTAAGCAGAAGAGGCGCCGATTGAGGAAAGTGCATGACTCTCCGCCACCTGCTGAAGAATTCCAACAAGACACAATTGACATACCACAACCAGAACCAGAAATGACTCAACCAGAACGAGTTAGACAAGAACAAGATGAGGAAGCACAAAAACCAGAACATCACATTCTTCCACAGGCTGAGGAGCCAAAATTTGTGGAACCAGAATCCAGCTATAATCCAAATTAGGAGAAGGACTTCTCTCCCGCCAGAACAACAACACCCTCACCTAACAGAATGCAGAGGATCAGTGAGGAAGAAGAGGAAGAAGATGAGTAAACAGATGAAAAAGAAGAAAAGAAAAGACAAGCAGAAGGAGTAATCAACCTACTGAAAAGCGAAGCAGATCACTCTATGCTTCAAGACTTTCCCAGCATTCATCTACTTCCAAAGAGTCTAGGATCAGCAAAGAGAGTCAAGTTTTACTTGCTGGTCAAGGACAACGAGTACTACATCTTTGACGCTCTGCTCCAGACCAGATCCATGGAAGAACTGAAGAAAGAGGAGGCCACACTACTAAGCTTACTACAAGCAGACACTGTCAGTGAAGTGCGCACAGAATACCACCATCTCATCCTCGCGCTGATGAAGCATGAGGCCTGATTACTGAATATCAACCTGAAGTCATTTTATTCTAATAAAATGGACTTTTATTCCAGTGTGATAGGATCAGATGAAGAGGCTGATCATGATGTGGACATGGGCGGTCCAGATGGAGACCAGAAGGAGTAGCCCGCACATCAACCAAATCAATCTTCATCTCCACAGGATGCAGCTTGCCAACCACACACTCAAGAGGCAGAACAGCCGAAGAAGAAAAAGAAGAAAACACCAGTGATTCACCTAGATCCAGTGGATGAGGAACCCGTTGGTCAACATATTGATGGCGAGCCTACCAACGAGCTGTATACCCCAGGCGTAGCCCAGAAGCTGAAGAAGAATGTCACCTTCTACGAAATGGAAGAACTTCTGGAAAAGGAGACCAAAACCTTCAACAACTACCAAATCGACAACCTGATCATACTCAGAGTTGAAGATCACATGACTGGTACCTGCAACGCTATCCAAGAAAAGGCCACCCAGATACTTGCTGATTTCAACCAGCACCAGAAAGACTATGTCAATGACATGGACTTAGATCTCCGTAGAAAAATCAGATACATCCAGAAGGAGCTCAACAAGAAGATAGATGATGACTGCACTGCTGCAGAAGGAAGTCAAGAAATGACAACACTTAGACTGGAGATAGTGGAACAGAAGACCCAAGCTGTTCAAACACTAGTTGCTAATTTGCTGGCCAAACAGAAAGAGACTATTGATGCTGCAGTGACAAGTCAAGCTGCCACAATCACTGCTGAGGTCAAGGAAACTACCACTCTTAACATCCACGCACAAGTTGCTGCCTTTGAGAAGGAGAAGTTCGTGGATATCATGAGAGAGCATCAGCAAGATGTACTAGATGATCTGCTCTATCCCAACCCAATAGAGTTTGAGCACCAGAGCACACGCTTAACAGCTGTAGAAGACTTCCAGAACACCTATGACCGCACCCTGGCAACAATGAACAGTCGTCTGGAGCGCAAACTGGATGCAACAGATCAGACCGTGAACTTTTTGTTAGGTTTCAAAATGGATGCAGAAGAGAAGATGGAAGCAATGAAGGCAGAGATAGATTCCCTCTGCACACTCATCAAGTCTATATTTGATGATGTCGAAAAGGGGGAAATATCTAAGACTAACAGGAAAAAGAAAGGGTTCAGCAAGGGCTCTGTAACAGAACCAGTAGCAGAAGGAGCAGAAGCTGAAATTCCATTTGTTCCAGTGCAACAAGCAAAGGAGAAGCCCACAACTCCACATAGGGGAGATCCTACTGTCGAACCAGAACAGATTCAATAACCTGCTGCTGCTGGTCGTGATAAAGGCAAGAAGCATGTGGATGAAAGAGACCAGATAGCAGAACTGCTGCTATTTGGAGTAAACAGAGAACAGACATGTGATCCCATCTTCCGGGAACACTTCTACAAAGATCAAGCTGAAAGGGAGAAGAGGATAGCTGCTCAAGAAGTAAAGGAGAAATCCTACCAGACGACCTTCTCCTCACAGCCATTATAAAAACGCTCTCAACAACAATCTTCACAGTCCACAACGCAATCTAAGAAGGAAAAGAAGAATCCCTTCACAGCATGGAACTTGTCCTTGCAGAAGCAAACACCAAAATACATCTGGGTACCAGATAATGACCAGAAGGACTGGGTGTTGGTCAAGCAAGGGTTCATAATGAATAGGTACTTTCTCAAGGAACCTATATACTTAGAATCTACACCAGATGAAGATTTAAACAGATACATGGAGAATTTCAGAGACAGGGACCTAATACAGAGAATCAGAAAGGCTACCACGAGTTCTAAAATCTAGAAAAAGGCACCAGAAAAGGAGTACATGGTATGCCCAATGATTCCAGGAAGCAGCATCCCTGACAAGACATACATATTAAACTACATCAATCAGCTGGCCAAAATCAAAGGATACAAGATTGACAACCACGATCCCAACTACGCCAGAGTGAGAGATAGAATCTACGAAAGCATACAACTTGTCTCTGATGCACAACGCAAAAAGATAAAGAAAGGAGGAGCAGCCAAATGGTTTTCATAATTGTCTTATTTTAAGTTCATCTTTCTTCTCTTTTTGATTGTTGCCCTACTATTGCTTTCTTCATGTGATCCATCTATACTCAACCTGATATATTAATATATGTGGATTTTCTGAAGACTAAGTCTCATTGTCTAGAAACATTTATTGCATTTGATTGTTATATGAACTAATAACAATCTGTTAACCCTTCTGGTTATTTAAAACCAGATCATTCTTATATGCTTTTATCTAGGGTTATATTGTAAAGTGTGGTTTCGACATCATCAAAAAGGGAGAAATTGTTGGGAACCCCACAAGTATTTTAAGTTTTGAAGATGTTCTCTCGAAACACACTTAGATTACATTCTGTTTTGCTAGACCTCAATCTGTTCTACATGTACCAGATCACTACAATATAAAGTGAATCTGATAGAGATCATAATCTTAGTCCAGATTAGAAAATGACTTGGTGTGTAAAGGATCTCATCCTATAGAAGTCATTATGTTTCTCTATTTTGTCCGTGGACCAGATCACCAGCAGATTGATGCAAGCAGATGATGAACCAGATGGTCACTCAGTAAGTTCTAATACAATACTCACAGAAGATTCTGCCATGCTTTGAAGCATATTTTTTGAAGATCAGATCGACTGTGACCAGATCGATGTTTAAACTTGAACCAGATTATGTTAGATCATCCATCAGTCAAATGGCAATCATGGGTTATGTCATATTAACTGATGAAGAATCCCAAACTCATTGCCACATCACGCGAGCTGTCAAAATGGAAGGAGAATCAATCCATATGTGAAGAAGGAAAGTAGTACCTGTCAACGATCTGCTTTCCATATTTATTGAAGATTTAGTCAAACTTTCCAAGGGCAAGAGGAGATAATATAGGCATTCAATATCCTTGATTGGCAAATCACATTTACTCCAAACCAATCAAACCCAACGGTTATAATTTCAAATTCTACACCTATAAAAGCTTGGAACAAAGACTGGAAGAGTACACAAGACTATTATCTACAATCAACAAGCTGTTACTCTGCCCAGAAATCATCTCATCCTTAGAAGTTTTCATTTGAGAAGATTTCTACTCACCAGATCGTGTTCTGAGCTGTTCGTGATCGAAATCACACCTCGATTCAAGTCTGCCTTATTGAGAAGAAGGAAGGAGATCTTCGCTAGCTAGTAGTTTTCTAGTGGATTAACGTGATGAGATCCAGTTACAGTAGTTTTTTGTATGTTGTAAAGGGACACGACCCTTATTCGTGCATAAGTTTCAAAGCATATTGTTCTTGAAACTTGTGGCTCGTTCTCAGTGAGTATAAATAAGAAGAGTATCCTAGTAGTGGATATCTAATCCAGTTTGGATTGGACTGTGGACGTTGGGGGTTTCCCGAACCACGTAAACAGCTGTGTTATTTACTTTATGCACTTTAAATTTCAGTTGTTTTATTCACTAATCCGCACACTCATTCAAACTGTATTTTCTTTTAATCGATCTGCTAAATACTTGACTAAGTTTCCAAAAGGTTTTCAAAACCAGAGCACTGACTAAGTCCACCATAGTCCGCACACAACACTCTGCTAGGAAACAAGATTACTCTTGATTTCTGCCTAGTTCCACGTGGAATTTCTTAGCGATCTGCTATCTTGACAGGTAATCTGCTCTGTAAGTGATATGTACTCCTTCTTTTAGTGATCTGTTTTCTATCAATCTGTTACTAACAATTTTCTAGGTGATTTGTATCTAGTGATATGCTAAGTGATTTGGTTCAGTGATCTGTCATCGATCTGCTTCTTTCATCCAAGCTTAGCAATCCTAGCTTTCCACAAAGCATCTTGAACCTTTCCTCAGGTAATGCATTTGTTAGAATGTCAGCTCATTGTACTTTTGTGTGTATCTTCTCTATCTGCACATGTTTTCTTTCCACATGGTCTCTTATAAAGTGATGTCTTACATCCACATGTTTACACCTTGTATGTAAGACTGGATTATGTGTAATTGCAATAGCACTCGAGCTGTCACAAAATATTTTTATTTTCTTCACATATATCTCATAATCTTTTAGATGTTGCTTGAGCCAAAGTATCTGGGCACAACAACTTCCGACGGCCATGTATTTTGCTTCTGTTATTGATGTAGTCACGGATAGAACCACGAGATCAGCTTGTTTCCAAGAAACTGACAAGTTCCAGAAGTGGACTTCCTATCTAGCTTACGTCCCGCATAATCTAAGTCATAATAACCTGTTAACTCAAAATTATCATCACATGGATACCATAAACCTATGTGAGTTGTTCATTTGATATAGCATAATATCTTCTTAGCTGCTTCCATGTGAGATTCTTTAGGGTTGGCATGGTATCTTGCAAAAACTCCAACTGCAAAAGTAATGGTAGGTCGACTAGCAGTTAGATATAAAAGTGAACCTTTGATACCCCTGTATTGAGTTATGTTTGTTGGTTTTCCCTCTGGATCTGGATCAATTTTCCCATTGGTCTGCATTGGAATCTTGACAAGTTTATTGTCTTTAACTCCAAACTTGGTGATCAGATCTCGTATATACTTTGCTTGGTTCACGAATATCCCATCATGGACATTTGATATTTTTTTTTCATCAGGTCAGTGAACTTATCACACAGATAACTAGATTGTGATCCAAAAATGATATCATTAACGTAAATTTGTACTAAAACGATATGCTCTTTGACTTTGATTATGAAAAGAGTCTTGTCAACTGAGCCTCATCGAAAGCCTGATTCCAGCAGAAAGGTTGACAACGTCTCGTACAAAGCTCTTGGAGCTTGCTTCAAACAATAAACTACTTTTGTCAATCTGTAGAATTTCTATTCTGGATCTCCTTCTTCTAATCCAGGTGGCTGCTCTACATAAACTTCTTCTTCCAGAATGCTGTTTAAGGAGGCGCTATTGACATGCATCTCATACACTTTAAATCTTTTGTAAGCTGCATATGCCAAGAACAATCTGATGGCTTTCAATCTGGCAACTGGGGAAAATGTCTCATCGAAGTCTATACCCTCTTGTTGGTTGTATCCTTTGGCAACAAATCTGGCTTTGTTCTTTACTACTTTGCCATTTTCATCTCGCTTGTTCTTGAATACCCATTTAACACCTATTACATCTTGGTGTTTAGGTCGATCTACAAGATACCACACTTGATTTCTCTTAAACTCGTTGAGCTCCTCTTGCATTGCAATTATCCAATATGCATCTTGTACTGCTTCATATGCATCAGCTGGCTCAATGTGAGATAATTAGCAACTTAGAAGTGCGCTTTCTCCATGCATCCTTCTGGTCTTCACACGATCTGTGAGATTACCAACAATCTGCTTTGGTGGAAGATCTTAAATCCACTTTCTTCTAGACATCTCTTCTTCTGATATCTCAGGTTCAGGTTCTTCTGTTGATTCCTCAAATTTTGGGTGTGCTGATGAAGTTGCTTGGAATATATTCTCCAAATCAATCTCCAGGTGGGTATTCAAACTGTTGTTAATCTCATTTGATTCATCTGGTTGACTCTGAGCAGGTTCACTATCTTCAGGTTCTAGATGTGCTGATGAAGTAGGTTCAGGTTCATTGTCTTTAGGTTGAACTGGACTATTCTGATCAGGTTCAACATGAGTTGTTCCCTCTTGTTGTGTGACGGTCTAAGCTATAGGTTGAACATCAATCTCTTCATCTTCTGGTGGATTCTTGATCCAAATATCTTCTAGTAGTATGTGTTCTGAGCTTCTTGTAGTAATCTGGTTGTGAGCCTGTTGTTCACCTGTTTCCCTGTATTTAAGAATAGATTCATCAAAACAATATGAGGTGTTACCTCCACAATATGAGTTTTCTTATTGTAAACCCTATAAGCTTTGCTAACATCATAATATCCTACAAATATTACAGGGTCAAATTTGCTATCAAAGGTTTTCAATTGAGATCTCTCATTATTATGAATGTAACACGTACAACCAAAGACACAAAAAATACTTAATCCTTGGTTTTCGGTTGTTCCAAATCTCATATGGAGTCTTTCCATGTCTGAGAGTGATAACCCATCTGTTCTGAGTGTAACATACTGTGTTGATTGCCTCTACCCAAAACTTCTTTGGCAGGTTAGTAGCGTTCAACATTGTGCGTGTTGCTTCCTTCAATGATCTGTTCCGCCTTTCTACAATTTCATTCTGTTGTGGTGTTCTTGCGGCATATATTTGATGTGTAATGCCCATCTGGTTGCAATATGCTTCAATCTTCTGATTAAAAAATTCGGTACCACGATCTATTCTTATAGTCATGATGGTGGTCTCCTTCTGTCGAGTGATCTTGTTGAAGAAATCTGGTAGCTTCTCCAACGTTTCCTTTTTCTTAAACAAGAAGATAACCTAAGTGAATCTGGAATAATCATCAATAATAACTAAAGTATACTTTCTACCGTTAATACTTAATGGCGTTATTGGGCCAAATAAGTCTAGGTGTAGAAGCTCTAGTATTATGTTTGATGAGTGAGCTACTTTGCTTGGGAAAGATATGATCTTTATCATACACTTGGTCTGGTAATCCTTCGACTAGCTTTTCTCTTGCAATCTTGTTGATAGACTTAAAGTTCAGATGGTTAAGTCACTTATGCCATAACCAGCTCGTCTCTAAGATTGTTTTAGTGATTAAACAAGTCTCCATTTGATTTGTCCATTCCACTATATATAACATGTCTTGCAATTTACCGGTAAGAAGAGTTTCATCTCCTTCTTGATTCTTCACAAAACAGTTGTTAGCATTTAAAATAATCTGATACCAGGGAGTACAATACCTGACAAGACCTACATTCTGAATTGCACAAATCTGATAGCCAAGGCCAGAGGAGTCAAGATAGACAATCACGACCCAGATTATGCAAGGATAAGAGATGGAATCTACGAGAACGTTCAGCTAACTTCAGATGTTTAGAAGAAGAAGATGGATGAGGCAAAGAAGAAGAAATCAGGTAGCAGATGGTTTGGATGAATATTATGAAAAATTGCTATCTGTTTTATTTATTTTGTGATGCTCTGGACAATATCATGTAACCTAAAATATGAACTGCTCTGATATATATATTTGACGGGTTATCTGATGACGATCACTCTTTGTCCAGAACTAATTTAAGATCACTTTTATTGCTTCACTTAGGGTTATTTTGTAAAGTGTGGTTTCGACATCATCAAAAAGGGAGAAATTGTTGGGAACCCTCACAAAATTTAGCTTTGATGATGTTCTTTCGAATCACAATTAGATTTTTTTTTTTTTTTTTTTTTGCTTCCTAGACTCAGCCTGCTCCAAAATGTAACAGGGAGATCACTTTATTCATAAGTGAACCTGATAGGGAGCAAGCCTATTTTTTGATTTAGACTAGGTTAGCTAACGACTATAATGTAAAAGGACTCAAAATACTTTAAGTATTTTGTCCTATAGGAAGTCATTTGTTATAGATAGTCTTCTGTTCTTCGAATGCAGACCAGCGAACCTGATGCAAGCAGACAACCTAATGAAGGTCACTCAACCTGGACCAAACCTGTTCTTACCCAGCTGTTGTTATCAACCTTAGGAACAACTTTGGACCAAATCACCTTGCTGGTAGTGAACCTGACCTGACTGACCAGACTAGCTTGGAAGAGTGAACTTATCCCTTACAGATCATTTAATTGGAGACTATGCAATCTTCATATATACAATGCGTCATCTGAAGTTTTGTTTAAGTCATCTGATATTCTCAAAGTCATCTGGGTATACAATGTGTCACCCAATGTACTTATAGAGAATACCAACTTTTATGCCACGTCACTAGATTTCTCAAAGAAGGAAGGAGAATCAATCAGAGACTAAAGAAGGAAAGAGATGAATCAGTTATCTGCTTTCCATAATCAAGGAGATTTGGTCAACCTTCTTACAAGGTAAGAGGATCAAATCAGGGATTCACATCCATGATTGGCAATCAACATTAAATGCACATCAATCAACCCCAATGGTCAAAATTTTAATTTTGCACCTCTAAATGCTACGAACAACATCTGGAGAGTTTACGACAACTACGGACTATCATACGCGCAATCTTGCAAAGCTGAAACTCTGCCCAGAAATCTGTTCAACCATTGAAGCATTCTTCAAGGAGATTTCTCATTCTAGAAATTGTTCAAAGCCGTTCGTGATCAAAATCACACCAAACTCAATTAAAGTTTGTCTTATCATGAAGAAGGAGAGTTGATATCTTAGCTAGCTAGTAGTTTTCTAGTGGATTAATGTGAAGGTATTTGTAGCAGATTTATCTGCAAGTTGTAAGGGACACGACCCATATTCGTGCACAAGTTTCTTTCTAGTTTTGACTGGAACTTGTGGCTCGTTCTCAGTGAGTATAAAGAAGAGAGTATCCTAGTAGTGGATATCCATTTCAGTTTTGATTAGACCGTGGACGTAGGGAGTTTCCCGAACAATGTAAAAATAACTATGTTCTTTACTTTACCTATTTATTTTCAGTTGTTTATTCACTGACCCAGCACTCGCATACAAACTTGTGTTGATTTACTCAACTCCTAATATATTCGGCTAAGTGTTTACAAAGGTTTTCTAATAATAGCAACAAATTAAATCCACCATATTCTGCACGCTACACCTTGATAGATAACAAGATCACTCTTGCTATCTGCTTTGTGTAACTTACGAGAGAGATTTTATCTAGACAGATCACTAGTGAACCTGGTGAGTGGGCCTGGTTTGTCAATGTGAGCAATCTCCCTTCGAGAAAGCTTAATCTCTTTAGTTAATTTGTCAAATAAATTGAAAAGTTTGTATTTGGTGTATTCACTCCCATACACCAAACCTTACTCTTTCGGGACCAACAAGTGGTATTAGAGTCGCGGCTTCAGACGTGAAGAATCAAATCCGGTGGGGGCATCCATAGGCGGTGTGCCTAAGTGGAGGGTTTGTTGGCCACAACAACTCTAGGGGTTATGACGATTCACGGTCGTAATCCAAGGTGCGAGATTGACGGTCCTCTGGGTTTCATTGGTAGCCCCATGGCCCAGTTTCGAAGGAGCGTCAGCATATGCACTCAAGGTCTGATGCATCCTCCAGAGTACCGGGATGGTGCTGAGGAGGGGATTGTTGGGAAGTAGACTCCAGCACCTCCCGGAGGATGGGTCCTCTGTGTATCGTACCCGAGAGAGCTTATGGGAGTGCGGTCTACCTCAGTCGAAAAGGGCATGCACTACCATTGTTGACGAGAGGTTAAAGGAATTGATTAGTACTACTCATACCAACATGGTGCATCATCTTTTCAGGTGACCCCTTAGTAGAAAATATTTTGCACCAGAAAAAGAAGCAGTTCGATAGCACCCCCAAATATCACAATGTATCAAATCAAAACATTCACTTGTTCTAGAAAAACTAATGGGAAATGGTAATCTAGTTTTCTTTGCATGAATGCATGAATCGCAAAAATTATCACAAGTACCAGACTTATACAAGTGTGTAATTTTCTGCATGACACCATCTGAAGCATGTTCGAGTCTTCTATGCCAAACTCTAGCATCCACTGAGACCGAAAAGGCCACACCCTCATTCTTGTAAGGCTCCAAATAATATAGACCATCACGAGTTTTACACATCCCAATCAGGTTCCTTGAACGTAAGTCCTGTATCACACACATATCCGAGAAGAAAGTTAACAAGCAATCTAAATCACGCGTTAATTTACTCACAGACAACAAGTTGCAATTGATTGCTGGAACATTTAGCACTTGTTTAATTTGAAGTCCATTTGGCAGATGCGCATCTCCGATATTTTTAACTGGTACTAGATCCCCATTTGGTATCTTTACAGGTATGATACCATCAGTTTTGTTCGTTAACTCCAAGAGATTTTCATTATAAGTAATATGCTCATTAACACCTGAATCAATCACCCAAGAACTAGTGCAATCGATCTTACCCGTCATGTTTGCTATCGGAGATTGCAATTGTTTCACTTGTTCATTGTTGTTTCATCTACTTGCTGCCCCTAACGCTTTAACCAAGGCTTTGAATTGCTCGGTTGTCATGCTGGGAATTGGGCTGAAACTAGTTGTGGTGGCGGCAGTCGCACGAGGTTGTGACTTCCGATCTCCTTATTTCTCCACCCACCATTCTGGATATCCCGTTATTTCAAAACACCCATCAACTGTATGTCCAGGTTTGTGACAATGGGTGCAGCGTCGATCATCGTTTTTGCCACTCCGTCTTTCTCTGCCACCTCAATCCTCTCGTTTATTGGAAAAATTGGAAATAGGCTTAGAAGTGTGGGTGGTGTGTTTTGATACCAGAAAGGCCGCCGATTCAGGAACTCCCTTCCGTGAGGCACCTATGAAACGTTGTTGTTCATCTTGAGCCACAAGATGGTAAGCGGCCCCAAGAGTGAGAGCAGGCCGACTGCTAAGGATTTGAGTTTTGATGGCTCCATACTCCTCATTTAATCCCATCAAAAAATCGTATAAGCGTTCTTTGTCACGCATGTTTGTGATCTCTTTTGCCAAATCACATGTACAAGTACCGCAAGTGCACTTTGGAGTTGGAGTTACTGACTGAATTTCATCCCAAAATCCACGCAGTTTGGTGTAGTATGCTGACACAGATAAGCCCTCTTGGTATGTCACACTGATAGCCCTTCTTAATTCGTATGCTCTCGGAGCATTTTCCTTCCCGAACAACTCTTGAAGATCAGTCCAAATATCATATGTTGTGGCTGCATATTTGACGCTGCTTCTTATCTCCTTTTCCATAGCACTTGTAAGCCATCCCTTAACCATGGCATTACACCGTTTCCAATTCATCAGATCTAATGAATCTGACTTTGGGATAGTAATAGTTCCATCGACGAAGCCGATTTTGTTCTTCGCAAACAAGGCATTGCTCATCTCCTTTACCCAATCACCATAGTTTCCATCTCGTAGAAGTTCTCCGACGAAGATCTGTCCAGGATTGTCGGAAGCACTGATAAAGTATGGTGATGAAATATCAACGACATATTTGTCTCTAATTTTGTCGGTCATTGTTGTATGGAAAAATGGCTAGAAGAATATGTTTAGAGTTACCAGGTTAGGCTCTGGTACCATGTAAAATTATGTTTTATTCATAATGTCATACTTGAAAAACTTCATACAAGGAGATATATACAAATGCAATGACATAATTATCTCCTAAACGATAGTGAAAGATCAAACATAAAATTACAAGAAAGGAAAAAGGAAATAATGTTCAAATGAAGATCTTGCTCTATAATAATGGTTGAGAATAGCATTGATAAATGCAATGATTATGGAAAGCAAATCACAGCAAATCACAATATTAATTTCCCCATAATTCCACCGCAAATATAGTTAAGGAGCAGAGAGGGAGAAGCACTTCTGGTACTAATCCCCAAGGTTGCAAAAAACGAAGGCGTAAACGAGGCGTTTTGTCCCCGCGAGGCGAGGCGTAAGCCTCGAGGCAGTCTGAGGCGTAAGCCTCAAATTTGATGGGAAAAAACATAGAAATACAAACAATAAAATAAAATAAATTATATAATGACAAACAAATATTAAAATAAAAACATATTAATTTCATATCCTTCCTCCTCGTTCCATATTTCCAAAATGGATCCTTAGACATTTCCTATAATAAATTAAATAACAACAATTAATTAAAAATCAGATTTAAAAATCAGAATTAATTTTCAGATTTCAAAATCAGATTTTGAAATCTGTTTCCTATTAAAAAAGTTAAATTTCATAAATTAATCAATACTTTAATTAATTTGAATTAAATCTGACTAAATCTGAATTAAAAAATACTTTAATTAATAGAATTGAATTTCAGAATTAAATCATTAATCATAAATCTGAATTAAAAAAATCAGAATAATAAAAAATTGAATTAAATTTCAAAATTAAAAAGCAGAAATTAATCCCATACTTTAATTAATTTATTTACATATAATAGTAATATAATACAATCAGTGGTGGGAAGTGGGAATTGGGAAGAATTGGGAAGTGGTATGCCGCTGTGGATGTGCCCTAATTTCTTTTATTTGTTTTGTTGTTTACTTAATATTTTATGTTTTTAATTTTATTTGGATTGGGCCATATGGATCAATAATTTTCTTTTTATGGGCTTTCTAATTGATTTATTAATTTCATAAAAAGAAAAGCCCAAACATATGACTTAATAGCCCAAATCAGAATTATTGATGAGGCTTAAGCCTCGACAGCCTTGAGGCGCCTCGCCTCGAGGCGCACGCCTCGACCCAAAAAGGCGTAAGCCTCGTTCAGCAGTATCAAGGCTTAAGTTTTGAGGCTAATTTTTGCCGAGGCGGTCCGAGGCGCGCCTCACGCGCATTTTTTGCAACATTGCTAATCCCTAATTTGTTGTATAAAAAGATTTTATTTTCAATTTGACCCCTCTACTTCATGCAAATATAAATATGGCTTTGGAATTTCTTTTTACTTTTCTCTTTCCCTTTTTCAATTTGCATTACTAGTCACGGTTTTTAAATCGATTGATTTCTACACATGTTTTGAAAAACATCAAATGAGGAATATTTTTTTTTAATCTAAATTAAGAAATTTAAAGTGATAAGAAAATTTGTCTAAATCATGTAGAAAAGAAAATATTTTAGTAAAATATATTATTAATTGAATTGGTTTTGATTTATAATATAAGATTTAGGTGACCCAGGTTCCGAATTTTAACTAGAATAATTTTAATTTTTTTTTAAAAATAACTTTGCTACTACAATACATCCTATAATTGCTACTTCTTCGATTTGGTGCAGTAGGGGATTTGATTTTTTATGAATTTTTAGAAAAAGAAAATAAGTTTAAGGGGAAATTTAGAAGAAGGAGAAATGAAAATTGAATCAATGACTTGAAGAAAATAGTTATCTTTATTATTGTTGCATTGATGATATGTAGATTTTTGTAAAGAGGTTATCTTTATAGATTTAAATTAAATTTATAACAGTTTTTAAGAGTGTTATAAATATTTTATTTTTAATAACACATACGCATAATATTTTTTGTGAAATTGTTAAGTATTATATGCATCTTAGATAACAATTTTATCAAAAGGATTACCAACTGTTATCTTTACAATACATAGATAACAATTTTTTTCTGAAACCGTTGTTAACAAAAATTAAACGCACATAAATATCGGTTTAGAAAATAAACTGTTATCTATTTAGTGTTATCTATGTACACATTTCTAGTAGTATTAATTATATATGTATCACTTGTAAAGTGAACAGTCTATATATATAATATAATTCTAGGGTTTGATATCATACAATTTATTTTCTCGGTCCACAAATTACTTTCTTCTTCTCCATATTATTTTGCTCAATTATGGAATCGAATATGGAGTCTTGTATATTTCTATTGCTTAAATAAATCAGCTTGAGCCACATATACGTTGCTTTACGCTAAGCGAAAAAGACAATTTCAATGATGGTCCTCCATAGATTCACCTATATAAACCCATATTACAACAAAATTAAATATATTATTCTCAGCAGGATCATAATTGAATTAATTTCGTTTTGCTAGTTATAATTCCACCACAAGAGCTTAGTTCAAATATAGAAGGTTACTTCCTAATTATTCGAAATGAGAAACCGTAAATGTCTGCGTTAAGACATTGGTTGATTCTACCATTAATTGCTGATTTTTTTTTTTTAAGGTATCGTTTAGTTCACAAATATTTAAAAAGAAATTATTAAATTCGTTCAAAGTTAGTTCTCTCATCATTTATTCAATAAATAAATATTAGATTAACTTAATTATTTCAGTTAATTCTATCAATGTAATAAAGAAAAAAATTATGTTAGTGTAGGAATTTACTCTGATCACCACAATCTTCCTTCAGCATCCCAAACAAATTGCGAAGGTATACTCTATTTTATTCTTGAAATTGTGTTTTACTTGTTATTTTCAAAAAAGGCATATATAATATATGTGTGTGTGTAAAATACATAGTTAGTCGATATTTTCGAAATTATCAGTAGAAAGTAGATTCTATTTGAGTATCTATTTTTATTACCGGTGCTGTAAAATGCAGTATATCTGTATCTAATATTTTCCCTATGTTTTAAGTTTAACATCTGAATCTTTGGGAGTTAAGTGGTAACCATATAATGGAGTTTTAATACAAGTATAATTTCTTTGATTAAGTTTTAACATCTGAATCTATGGGAGATAAATGATAAACAATATAATGCCAAAATTTGTTTAGGAATCGAGAAATACCTCAAAAACCTAAGTTTCAACGTAATTTTTATAATGGAGTTAAATAATCAATTAATAAGTACAAGGTTATGATCTTGATTTCCTCAGTCTTAATGATTTAAATAATTTAATTAATTATTGGACAGTGAAATATATCAAGTGCTTCCGCTTGGCTTATCATATAAATGATTCCCTTTGTTAAACGATGAAAGAAAAGGACGATGCGTGTATATAACAAGAATTTCTAAATTAGTTCTTCTGTTTATATATTTAATCACTATGTACTACTATATAATTATAAATTCCACTTCAAAATTAAAGAGCATCTATATATAAAAATCCATTAATCTAGATTTATTACGTACATTCCAAATCAAGCAAAACTTTATCAACTATTATGACCAGCTCTATAAATAGGTCCTATTGTAACCATTTCAAACTATACATGTTCTCTAGTAAAATAAAAAGGAAAGAATTGCAGTTTTCTTCTTATTGACAAAATGCAAAAAGAAAAGAAGACGAAAGCGAAGAAAGGATATGTAGCAGTGCAAGTTGGAGTCAATGAAATCAACAATAGGGAAAGTGAAAAGCCTAATACATTTCAAAGATTCACCATCCCAATTTCATACTTATACAATCCTCTGCTTCAAAAGTTACTCGATAAAGCTTCGGAAATATATGATTATCGCATCGACGGTCCCTTGCTAATACCTTGCTCTGTTGACGAATTTCTCCATCTCAAATGCCAGATCCAATAACCAAGTCATAAGTTTTCATCTCAAGATTGTTATAGTTATCAGTTAGATTTTTTTTTTCAAAAGATATGTTAATATAAAATAATTTAATAAAAAAATACCTTTGTCCCTTATATTTGTACATGAGTTAATTTTTAGTACATCCCCAAATTTATGAATATAATTTATGAATATTACCCTAGTAATGTTGGATACATTATTTTTCAATGATAATTATGTTATACAGCGAGAAGTGAAGAAACTGATTTGTATGATATAATAATGTATTTACTTGAATTTTGTATACAATTATATCTCTTTCATTGGGATATTTCTTGTATGGAATAAAAGATAGAGGAAGAAAGTAGAAATAGGAGATGAGATGCGATGAGATGAGATGAGATGAGACCATAAATTATTCTTCTCCCTTCTTTTCCAAACAAATTTGCCCTAAATTCAATAAATTTGGGCTTACTAAAAATAGGTAAGTACTAAGAAAATGGGCCTTAACCAACAAAAATAACTGAAATAATAAGCTCAACTTAAATAAAGATTCTACTACAAACTTATTAACAAAATAACATAGCACAAATTTCATTCCCCAGCTACTCCCTCCTCAGAATTTCCGACAGTAGTTTTCCCTACCTCCATCTTATCTTTAACACCTTCAATAAGAATAAATTAAATAGGCCGGAAGACAATTTGTACGTCTGTCGTTAACTTTTCTTAACGATAGATAATGAAGGCATAATAACGACATATTTGTCCGCAGCCAATCACTACAAAAAACACATTTTCTAGCAACGGAATAGTGACGGAAAATTTTTCCGTTTCTAAATTTTAACGGATTAACAACAAAATTGTTACGGAATTTGTTGTTCAATTTTAGTAACAGAATTAGTGACGGAATTATCCATTATTAAAATTTGGTAACGAAATTTTCTGTTACAATTCCGTTACTAAAATTGAAAAATTCATTTTAGAAACAGAAATTTCGTTACAATTCCGTTGTTATATAGTAACGGAATATATTCCGTTGTTAAATTTTTTAGCAACCATCAATATTACTACGGATAAATCCGTTACAATTCCGTTACTAACATCTTTAGTAACGGAATTTCTTATTTTAGTGACGGAAAAATTCCGTTGCTAAATAAACTTTTTTTTGTAGTGAATTAAGCCTTTTGTTAGTGAATTATTAACTAAAATATATATAATATATATTAAACATTAAAATAATATATTTCGTAAGTGATAAATGCGGGTCGGTTGTGGGTTTGTAGGTACCTGTCGTCTGGCAGATATGCACAGATGATAGCTTTGAAAAAATTAACCTTAGATTTGTTTTTTTTTTTACATAGTTCTTCTATTGATAAAGTTCATAAATTTTTTAGTGTGAGATAAATTAATTTGTTAGTTTATTTATATTTAAATTGTTCTATTTATATAATATCATACACAAATAAATTATGAAATAAATAATATGTGAAACTAATCATTATATATTAAAATTTAATACGCAAATGTATACTACATATAGTTTGACAACCAATATATATGTATTAGTTATTATATAGATAAATATCGATAAATTATAGATGAATATTGATTGAAATTTTCAATTAGGGGTGTCAACGGGTCCGTTACTCGAAAATGAAGAAGTGCACATTTTGGGTACCGGGTACCGTAGCGTTTAATATACCGATTAATTGGTTCCTGATGGGTTCAATACTGGTTCTTCCCGAGAACCGATTAAGAACTGATTTTTTAAAAAATTGTAATATTTTATTCTTTTTCTTTAAAATTTCTAAAATATTAATATCTAAACTAATAACAATTCACAAAAATATAAATATATTTTAATTCAAATTGGTAAATATATTATAAAATATAAATATTTATTTTTAGTAAATATAATATTTAAATTAAATATAAAATATTTTATTTTTAATAATTAATATAAGAAATTCGGTATCGAGTTCGATACTGGTTACCTGAGTACCAGAATTTTTTAAAAGCAAGAACCAATTACCGCCATATTTATTACTGCCTCTAATCCATTACAGTTGGCCATGTTTAACCAAAAATGTGAGAGCTTTATTGACTTTTGTGGCCAACTCTAATGGATCAGAGGGAGTAGAAAACTGACACTCAATAACTGGTTCTCGGTCCGGTACAGGTTCGGTACAGGTTCTTTATGAGAACTGATTATCGATTGACACCCCTAATTTCAATTAATAAAATATTTATTTCTTAAATTTTATAATTGAATAAATTAATTTTTTTTAATAAAAATCAATTTATGTATTAAACTTTTTAGTTATAAGAAATTTAATCTTTATAAAATATTTTTTTATTCAAATATAATTATTATTTGTCCAATTGTAATTTATAAATTTAATATTAATATAATAAGTTTTTTTAATAAAAATAGTTATTATATTTTCTATTTAATAATGGGAAAAATTAAATTGTGGCGTGAAATATATAGATTATTAGTATTTAAAAGTTTTATCTAAAATCAACGTGGAATACAAATTTTTGATAAATATTAAAATTAATAATCAAAAATTAAGATTTAAGATAAATAAGAATGGTAGATATCACATATGCCATGAATTAAGAGTAGAACTTTAAAATGTAATCCTATCAATATAAAGATGACATTGATTATATATCTAAAATATAATGTCAACTTAAAAAATTTTATGATTGTTTAGCTTGTTTTTGTTGTGCATTTAGTTTATGTTTAGTTTTGTTTAGTTTTTAGTTTGATTTGATTTTGCGTCATTTTAGTTCGTGTTTACGCCGATTTTGTTGTTCTGATGTTGGATGTAGGATGACGAAAACAGAAGTTGATTGGAGTTTAAATGATGAAGAATGTGCTGAAGATGCAAAGCCAAACAAGGTGGCGTGAGTCGAGGAGTGCACGAAGCGGAAAAGAGAAGGAAGAAATGGGTCTGAGGTCCAGCGGGTGCTAGAACCCCAGCGCTCCATGTGGAACAGAAATCACCGCTGGCCCTGCACAAAAAGCGTGATCATGCCGGTGGAGCCAGCGACCGCTGGGCGAATTAAAATGACAGCTTTTTCACGCGATTTAAAGAGAAAAACTTGAGCACATCTAAATTACACAACATGCAGCTGATATATTAGCATTTTTTTTAGACTTTAAAACTCTCTCAAAAATTGTAGTTATTGTAATTTAATATTGGGAAGAAGGATTAATGGGGGAGATTGACTGCTTGATTCCCGGATTATAATCGCTAGTATTACTTCCTATAGATTTCTTATTTGTGATTTAGTATTACTTCCTATAGATTTCTTATTTGTGATTATGTGCAGGATTTGAGTAGTTGATTCTCCTCTAGGTTTTGAATTTATGAATTGATTGTTGATGTTTAGAATTATCCATGCTTGTTAATTGGACTGTGCTTGCTTAATTGGACCAACTGATCACCGTTTCAATTCTATAGACACTGGTTGAAGTCGAGAGATAATTCTAGTGTCAGATTTTGGTCTAATCAATATCGATTTGAATCAGAAGCGTATAAACTGAGTGACTTAAATACGTGAGTTATAGTCACAGTCTAATTATAAATGCGAAGGCTATTAATTAGACAACTATTAGGAATTTTTGAATAGTAAATGAATGCATGAATTAATAGATGATCGAT
Organism: Leonotis leonurus; assembly: GCA_026898415.1. Classification (NCBI taxonomy): domain Eukaryota; kingdom Viridiplantae; phylum Streptophyta; class Magnoliopsida; order Lamiales; family Lamiaceae; genus Leonotis; species Leonotis leonurus. The sequence goes on from JAPKLX010000398.1 coordinate 44,750, forward strand.
AATTAGTCACTATTTCTGAGATTGCTAGAATAAAATCCATAATTTGTATTTGAGTATCTATTTTGCATCGGCGTTGTAAACTATTCTCTTTCGAATATCTTAATCATAATATTTTTGTTATAGCATCTGAACCTATGGGAGATAATCATTAAAAGCTAAAAATTGTAGGAAAAAATCAAGATGTTTCTGACAACCCTATGTTTCCTCATCATTTTTATAATCGAGTCAATTAATCCTTCGATGAGTACAAAATTATGATCTTGATTCCTCAATCTTGATGATCTAAATAAAATAATTATTTATTGGGCCCTTGTTGCACGATGAAAGAAAGGACGATTCCTATAACAAGAAATGCCTAGATCATTTTCTTAATACATATTATAATTATACATTCAACCTCCAAATACAAATATTGCATACAAATTCATTCATGATATCCTATATATATGTGCTCATATTACACGTCACATACAAGAAAGATTTGAAAAAGAAAAGTATCAAAACCAAATTAAACTACTCATCATCAACCAATTACCCTCAAATTTGCCACCTTTTAAATATGAATATGAGAATTTGAGGTGGGAAGAAGATGAAGTTGAAGAAAGGAAGGGTCTCAGTACAAGTGGGAATAGCAAATTATGATGATGAATGTGAAGATTATCAGAAATTTTCAATCCCGATTTCGTATCTTTATCATCCTCTCTTTCAAAATCTACTAAATAGAGCTGGTGAAATTTATGACTACAACTTCTCCGGCCCTCTAACGTTGCCTTGCTCTGTTCAACATTTTCATCGTCTTCGGTGGCAGATACAAAATATCTAAACCACCAATTAGTCTTATTCTACAACTAGCTAGCTAGCTAGATATTATGTTTACCTTTTTTATTTAGTTTTGTTTTCTTATTCTATGATTAATCTTGTTAGTGTGCACATATTTACATCTTCATTGTTTCTAAATAAAGATACTTTTGATGATTATATATATTGGGTCACAATGATAATGATGAAATTAACACTACAAGGCCCTCAATTATCTTAGACCCACCGTCCCTGTTTCTATGCATATGAAATTAGTGATTTTAGACATTCTCTCATAAAATTACTTGGCATATATATTTTAATTAGTTTTGAAAACGACACCATGCATATACCTATTATTGTTCGGATCATTTTCACAAAGCTTTAATAGTATGACATGGTTTGCAGCTATTATTTTTGTCACAAATAAAAAAAGCAAATTACTAAAATTATTGATCTGCCCACACCTTACTGATGTGGGTCGGATTGAGCTCAAAGTTATTAACGTTGATGCTCGGTTCCCATCCTCCTCTTTGAAACTGTTCAGTTGGAAGTCGATACATGTGATTAAGTGACCTCTGTAGCAGTGCATTGGCTCGGTGTGCATTTTACTCCATTTGATATTTCAAAAACTCCAGTTGAGTTCGCATCTCAGCCATCTCCTTATTTCGGAATACATTTTGATTTGGTTCCGACATGGCTCTGTTTCCCCTTTCTCGACTCTCTCCCTTGTGTGTTCGTTCAATCTCTAAGTTGAGTGGAGTAATATCCGTCCACTTAAATCTCGTGATCATGCACTAGTGCGAAATATATCAAGTTCTTCTACTTGGCAAATCATTTAAATGATTCCCTTTGTTACACGATGAAAGAAAAGGACAATTCGTACATTTAACAAGAAATTCCTAAATTAGCTATTCTATTTATAGATTTAATCACTATGTACTACTATATAATTATAAATTCCACTTCAAAATTAAAGAGCATCTATATATAAAAATCCATTAATCTAGATTTATTACGTACATTCCAAATCAAGCAAAATTTTATCAACTATTATGACTAGTTCTATAAATAGGTCCTATTGTAACCATTTCAAACTATACATGTTCTCTAGTAAAATAAAAGGGAAAGAATTGCAGTTTTCTTCTTATTGACAAAATGCAAAAAGAAAAGAAAACGAAAGCGAAGAAAGGATATGTAGCAATGCAAGTTGGAGTCAATGAAATCAACAATAGGGAAAGTGAAAAGCCTAATACATTTCAAAGATTCACCATCCCAATTTCATACTTATACAATCCTCTGCTTCAAAAGTTACTCGATAAAGCTTCGGAAATATATGATTATCGCATCGACGGTCCCTTGCTAATACATGCTCTGTTGATGAATTTCTCCATCTCAAATGTGATGCAGACGAAGGTGCAAGAATCATGGAAGATGAACTTTGAATATTTATTCATATTTTACTGATGTGTTTCTTTAGTTATGTTGGAGTTTTTATATTGTTTAATTTGGACTTTTAGAAGCAGCCCTATCTTTATGGGCTTTTATTCCCTAGGTTTGTTTCTTTATTTCTAGAACTATATATACTCTTCTTATTAGTTGTTTTGGGGGACACTTCTTTAGATAAAATTTAACTTTGGGGTTTAACCATTATTGTCTTGCCGGGTATTCTCATAATCAACGTCTCGACAATTACTTCGTGTTGAATTATACGCTTCCCTGCATCAGTTGGTATCAGAGCCAGTTGTCAGGCATGCTCCACCGATCACGCCTCCTCATCGCGCTCAACACCGTGATGGTAATCTCACTGCCAGTATTGACACCCTTACCGAACGTATGAATCATGTGATTCAATTACTTACCACAGCAGCAGCGCCGACTGCTCCACCACCCCCACCCCGCAATCCACCGTAGGTACCTATTGAATTGGGTGAACTTGTTGACTCTTTGGATGAAGAAATTACTATTGACAACCCCTTCGCAACCGTCAACGCTCGAGCAGAACCACATGTTGATGAGAATCGCGGATGGGAATCAGGCCTTCGCTTGGATTTTCCAGAATTCACAGGGGGGCTCGAACCAGAAGAGTTTGTGAATTGGCTTCTTACTTTCGAAGAATTACTCGATTTTCGTTATGTGCCGCCTGATAGGCGTGTACCCCTCGTCACCACACGCCTCCGTGGGCGTGCTGCCTCTTGGTGGCGGCAAACAAAGCGGTTGTGAATTCACCAAGGACGAAACCCTTTAATCTCATGGGATCGCTTCAAATGTCTCATGCGTGCTGAATTCTTGACGTATAACTATGGTCGCATCCTCTATACTCGCCTACAAAATCTACGTCAAAGAACTAGAACAGTGGATGATTATACCACTGATTTCTATCAATTAATTGTCCATTTGGATATTAATGAACACCCCGATCACCTTCTCTCTCGATATATATTTTAGTATGCCTTGAATTTGGTTTGTCGCTACGCAAACGGGGGCCAACCCATCTGATGTACTCTATTTATATTGAAGTAGGGCACGCATTCTATATCTAAAGCCGTCACTATCATAATAAAATTTGTTCTCCTTTTTCTGTCCGTGGACGTAGCCAACACAACGTTGGTGAACCACGTAAATCTGTGTCTCTTTATGTTTCTGTTTGTTTTGATTACTCAATTATCATATTCCGTTACAACAAACTGATATCAACGCTTGGTCTTTCGATCAGGGTTCTGAATTACGCGCTGTTAGGGTTTCCTTGAGTAAATCGAAGATGTCGTCTGCTCTAAACGTGAAGGTTGACAAATTCAACGTGAGAAATAACTTTGGTTTATGGCAGATCAAGATGCGGTCGTTACTAAAGCAGCAGGGCTTGTGGGCGCCGCTATCTAGAAAACAGAAATCTGCAGACATGAAAGATGAAAAGTGGTTTACCCTAGAAGAAAAGGCCCATTCGACAATCATGTTGTGCTTGTCTGACGATGTTATCATCGAAGTTGCTGATCAGGAGACTGCTGCTGCCCTCTAGTCGAAGTTGGAGAGTTTATACATGACGAAGTCTCTAACTAATAAGTTGCTCTCGAACAAACATCTGTTCCGATTACTCATGAAGGAAGGTACACCCCTTCGGGATCATCTAGAAAATTTAAATAAAATTTTGCTAGATTTGCGTAATGTTGATGTTAAAGTAGAAGATGAGGATGCTGCTTTAATTTTGTTGGTCTCTTTGCCTGAATCTTATGAAAATTTTGTGGAGTCTTTCATGACTTGGAGAGAAGATTTGTCTCTAGAAGATGTTCGATTTGATCTGCATATCAGAGAAGATCGTCAACAAGCAACTGTTTCTGGTTCTGCCACAGAAAATCAGGCATCTGGGCTATCTGTTACGGGTAAGGGATATAAGATATCTGGAAAGAAGTCGAACTTTAAAGGTTCAAAAGGTCCTAAGCCTAGAGACATCTGCAACTACTGCAATGAACCGGGTCATTGGAAGAATGACTGCCCTAAGAAGAAGAAGAAGCAGGACACAAAAGAAAGTGCAAACGGTTCTGCAACTGTGGGAGAAGCTGATGGGGATTCTGAAGAAGATCTGGTCTTGGTTGCAGATGAACAGTCACACAGAAATGATGTGTGGATTCTTGATTATGGAGCGTCATATCATCTCTATCCTAACAGGGAGTATTTCACTACTTACGAGCAGATAGATGGAGGCAACGTTTCCATGGCCAACAGTGTTGTCTGCAAGGTGGTTGGAATTGGCTCGATCAGGATAAGGACGCATGATGGAGTATTCTGCACCTTGAGCAATGTCAGGCATGTTCCGCAGATGACGAAGAATCTAATATCTTTGAGTGTTCTTGACAACAAGGGTTTCAGTTTCAGAGGTGAAGGTGGAGTTATGAATGTCTGTCGAGGTTCGAAGGTGGTTCTGAAAGCCTTGAAACGTGACACCTTGTATATTCTGCGAGGTTCTACTGTGAGAGGTTCTGCTGATATTGCATCACCCGAGGTTCCGACCAAGGATATGACAAAGCTATGGCATATGAGGCTTGGTCATATGGGAGAAAGGGGGATGAAAAATATGTTAAAGCGTGATTTTCTTTCTGGACATGAAGTGCGGAGTCTTGAATTCTGCGAACACTGTGTATTTGGGAAGCTTCATCGCAACAAGTTTCCAAAGAAGGGTGTTCATCAGACCAAGGGGACACTTGACTACATTCATATGGATTGTTGGGGTCCGTCACGTGTTGAATCTATTGGAGGTCATAGGTACTTTGTGTCGATGATTGATGATTCCTCGAGGATGACTTGGGTGATTATGATGAAGCATAAAGGTGAAGCTTTCAAGAGGTTCAAGCAGTGGAAAGCTTTGGTAGAAAATCAGACTGGGAAGAAGATCAAGCAATTGAGAACTGATAATGGTCTGGAGTTTTGTTCGTCTGAGTTCAATGAGTTCTGCAAGGATGAAGGGATTGCTCGACACCACACCATCAGATATACACCGCAGCAGAATGGTGTGGCAGAATGCATGAATCAGACATTGCTGGAGAGAGCAAGATGCATGCTCTCTCATGCTGGTTTGGCTAGAAGTTTTTGGGCAGAAGCAGTTAACACGGCATGTTATTTGATCAACCGTGGACTTCATACTGGCATTGAATGCAAGACACCTTACGAGTCTATCGATGCAGAAAATTGTAGTAGTATTGATAAACAGGTGGAGCTGCAAGTCACTCACGATGAGAGTGAATCACAACTCCAAGGTGGAGAAGATCAACATACTACTGCTGAAGATACTACTGTTGAAACTACAGAGTTTCATCCGGAAGCTCGTCAGAGAAGCATTGCTGTTGATAGAGCTAGGAGGACAGGTGTGAAGCCTCCGCTGAGGTATGGTTTCGAGGATATGGTAACCTATGCATTACAGGTTGCTGATGAGGCGGAAGAGGAACCATCTGCAAATGAACCATCTACATACAAAGAAGTTGTTTCAGGTGGTGAGTCTGCTAAATGGCTCGCTGCAATGGGTGAAGAGATGGAATCACTTGCAAAGAATCTAACTTGGGAACTGGTCAAACGGCCTAAGGAGAGGAAGATTGTTACTTGTAAATGGATCTTCAAGAAGAAGGAAGAAACCACGACTGCTGGGGGTGTTAGATACAAAGCTCGACTAGTTGCAAGAGGGTTCACACAAAAGGAGGGGGTCGACTATAATGAGATTTTCTCACCAGTGGTCAGACACACTTCTATCAGAGTGTTACTAGCAATGGTTGCACATCAGGATTTAGAACTTGAGCAACTAGATGTGAAGACGGCTTTCCTACATGGATTGCTCGAAGATGATATCTACATGACTCAGCCAGAGGGGTTCGCAGTTCCGGGGAAGGAAGATTATGTTTGCAAGCTGAAGAAGTCCTTATATTTACTAAAGCAGTCTCCAAGGCAGTGGTATAAGAGGTTTGACAGTTATATGATCAAACTGGGATACAGCAGAAGTCCGTATGATTGTTGTGTGTATCACAACAAAGCTGATGATGGTTCGATGATCTACCTTGTTCTGTACATGGACGATATGCTTATAGCTGCGAAGTCCAAGTCTGATATTGAGAAGTTAAAGGATCTTCTCAGTGCTGAGTTTGATATGAAGGATTTGGGTGCTGCAAAGAAAATTTTGGGCATGGAGATTTCTAGGGAAAGAGAACAGAAGAAGTTTTTCTTGTCACAGAAAAGCTACATTGAGAAGATTTTGTCAAGATTTGGCATGTCTACAGCTAAGCCTATTGATACTCCAAGTGCTGCAAATATTCATTTGACATCTGACTATGCACCAAAATCTGAAGCTGAACAGGATTACATGTCTCGAGTTCCATACTCTAATGCAGTAGGGAGTCTGATGTACGCGATGGTCTGTACTAGACCAGACATTGCACATGCTGTTAGTGTTGTCAGCAGGTTCATGGGACAACCTGGAAAGGAGCATTGGCAGGCTGTGAAGAGGATTTTCCGCTACCTGAGAGGTTCGTCTGATGTTGGCCTCATTTATAGAGGTGATACTCATTGTTCTGTGACTGGCTATTCTGATTCTGACTATGCTGGAGACGTTGACTTGCAGACAGAAAGGGCATTTTGCAAACAATTGCCCTACCTGACAACAAGGGGGAAACACGAGGCCAAATCAGCAGCCTCTGAAGCAAAATGTGCGGGCTATTCAAGCACAGCCCCAGGCACGCTCATACCCCCAACAGCTACTACCACTGCCACCACCACCACCTTACTAGTATAGACAGGCAGAAATCTTATGCCGAGACCTGTAGGACCGAGTTTTCTAAAAGTATCCCCAGTCGTTTGATTAGAAATAACAAATTTCGAGATGAAATTTTTGTTAAGAGGGGGATGATGTAATGCCCCGCCTTTTTAATTATCGAACTAGATATTTACTAATGCGTTTGTAATATAATCGGAGATAATGAAATATTGAACTTTTAGTAAATTAATAAGAGTTTAAAATAATTTAAGAAGAATTGTGGGATTAAGATGATAAATAATTATCGATTTTTTTAATATCTTGATAGATATTGATACAAGGTATGTATATACTTTGGAAAATAAGTGTAGGGATATGTTACATGTTATATATATGTACCTTGGTACAATTTAATGGTATGCATTAGTTGCATACACCACAATGTAATGTGGTATAATCTCATCTATATATATATATATGATTTATATTTGATATATGCATACACGTGTAATATGCTGAAAATTGTACCTAAATTAAGGGAGCAACATACGGTTGATATATATTATGTTGCTGAAATGTTGTAGTAATATAAGAATACATGCATAACATAAATATATAGATAAACATACCACGTGCAAGTGTTTGGATTGGAAAGAAATAAGGATAGAAACACTCAAGTGTATTTAATAGAATAAGGAAAGATAATAACATAAAACACTTGATTGTAACTATAACCTACTCCCTCTGTCCCACTAAATTAGACCCATTTGTATTAAAATAATACACTCATCTACTTTTTAAATGGGTCTAATTTAATGGGACGGAGGGAGTATAAGCTATGGATTATATAGATATATATATATATATATGCATCATTACATTGTGTGTTAGTAAACAACAAAAAGGGATACAAGTGTATGGCATTAACCACTAGGCTGCTGCAGCTCTAAGAGAACATAAGGAAGGAAGTAAATACTTCTATAAGTGTAAGGAAATGATAACCATAACATAAAATGGGAAGCAAATAAAATATCTTAGCAGACATGCTGCTGCAAAAATGGTGCAGAGAGGTTGATCCTTCGGTTGAGTGTAAGGGAGAAGTCTCCCATCCAAGCTTTCTTCCATGCCCTACAATAATAGCCTTAAGTCTATTAGAACTAGATATCTAAGTCTTAAGTATTAATATAAAGAACACACACTGCATTCATCTATTAAAGGAGCACAGAGGGCTGCTTAGAAACGTTTACTACAACCCAAAACACACAGAAATACTATCACATTACAGCAGTCTCTAATTCACACAGGAAGAAGAAGTAGCTAAAGATAAAGGTAATGAAGCTAAGCTCTAACTATCCCTTCCATTTATATCTCTTAAAGTTTAACTTACAATTATATACAACCTATAATCTGCCCTCCTAATTCAATTCAAGAAAACAGAAAACAAACAATGGTAAATTTTCCAGATTTCATTAAGAGTTAAAATGATTTTAAGTCCAGTAAGTTATATATGTTTAAATAGCAGTTTAATGGCCAAAGAATAAACTTAATATAGATGTTGATAGGTTGAAAAACAAACTGTAATCAGTTATCAAAGCAAAGCACTAAATTTCAAAAAAGTAAAGGATCAAAATGCTTAACATGCTCAGAATCTAGTAAACCAATTCTTAAGCTTGTGTCTAATCTGAGATTTATGTCCGAACATAGCAAATTCTTATAGTAAGACCTCAACCAAAGCACCCTAACAACTGCTTTATCTACTGAGACAAAAATCCAACCATCCTGAATTCAGTTTTCCTCAAAATCCAATTATTTAAACTAACAGAAAGACAAGCCAAAACTTCACATAAAAGATTCATCTGCTGGAAATGAAGAATCAAATCAAACCTTGAATTTTCAGAAAATTTAAAATGCTAATGAAACCCTGCAGAACCCAAACCAGGGACTTGAATTTTGACTGAACATGCAACATAAACAGGTTTCATAACATTTTCCTAATAGCAATTCAGACTGAAAATTTTAAAAGGAAACTACAACCACAAACACTTAAAAATAGAAACACCTAATTAATTAAAACATAAACTTAGCTTAAATACGATGAGTTCTCGGTGAAAGACCAACAGCATAGCAACATCAACCAAACCACAGCAGCCAATTAAACCCTTTCCAAAACCATAAACTGGAAAATTCAAACTGTATTAAGGGCCTAATTAAAATGGGAAACTCGAACTGCCTTTAAAATCTAATCAAAATCAAAATGTAAATTAAGAGGTGTAGTAAGGAAGATTAGCCAAGAAGTTAACTGAGGAGGAGGAAATTTTACCTCCCACGGCAGTTCCTGAACCAGTAGCCACGCTTCACCTCCAAATTATCTTAAACCCTAACCAACCAACCGAATACCCTATTTCAGCAAAGAAACCATTTCAGAAATACAGAACATTACTAAAAATGCCACCAAATTAAATCTTAGGTCAAAACTCCAAGCATGCAGTCACCGATAAGGTTTAGAAAATTAAAAACAGAAAATTTAAAAGCTATCTTACCTCCTTGAAAAGAAATCAGAAGTGGAAACACGCTGAGAGAGAGAGCAGTCGAGAGAGTAGGGGCAGAAAGTAAGGGAGATTAGAGGCAGTAAGGGAGAGACAGAATCGGGAAAGGAAAGAGAGATCGAGGGAGAGACTGGGAAGGAGATAGGAGACAGAGAGGAATCAAGAAAGAGAGTAAGAAAGAAGAAGGAAGAAGGCAGAAAGTAGAGAAGAGAACCAGAGAAAGACTGAGAGAGAAGGCAGAGAGTGAGAGAAGGGAAGGGTGTAGAGTTCTGTCGCAGATTCGGTGAAGGAGAGATTAATGGGGAATTAGGGTTAGATAGGAATAGAGTATTTTAGGTATTGGGCCGGGTTTTGGGTCGGGTACTGGGCCGGGTTGAACAAAGAGTGGGCTGGAAATTTAATTGGTTTGGGCCTAAATAAATGGAAAGGTTGGGCTGAATTAATTAAAACCTATGGGCCGAATTAATTAAATCTAATGGGCCCAGTTATTAATCTTAAGTTAATTAATACTTAAACTAATTAAATTAATTATTAAGCTCACTTAATTAATTCAAATGGACTAGTTTAAACATTTTAATATGATAAGATTTAATTAGGATGGAGTTACATCAATTAGAAATATTAAATGTTAAAGAAGGGATAGTAAGATATATACCCCTTAAGTACTAATAATTTGGACTTAAATGAATAATTAATTATCGAGAATTAAGTATCTCATTAAGTGTTAATACACTTATTGCACTTAAATGCAATTACCGGAGTGATTGAATCGAAGATTCAACACCTTATAGAAAATATTGATCTGAAGTATCAATATCACAATTAACGGATCGAAACTAGAACCAAGAATGATATTTTTACGATTAAAGGTTTCAAATGCACGAAGGGCATTTTTAATTTATACGAGTTTTTCGAAAGGTTCATACGAGAGACCTGTTTCGTGTTTCGAGACCAAAGCAAGTGCAATCCAAAGCTATCAGGTAGGGTTTCTATTACAAAGAAAATTATGTGTGCCGTATGCTATTTATATTGTTTTCAAAAGTTTTTCAAAGTGAGAAAAATGTTTCAAAGTATTGTCTTGCCAAAAATGATTTATATTTTGTATCAATGCCTATCTGGAAGATTCCTGGTTAAAGGATCTAAAGAGGAAAATCGAATTCGGGTTCCAGTGGGTAAGAATCCCCACTCGAACTAGTGTACACAAAGTAATTAACCGTGAGTCATCGTTAAGGGTTGGCCGGTTAAAGGACCGTGAGTCGTTAAATATGTCGACCGGTTCGGTGTCCGCAGAAGGTGGCCACCTTCTCGGCGCCATTAAAAGGGCAGATATGGCTTGTATATTAAAGAAAATTAGACAGTTGTCGAACATAGGATCTTTCACAAAGGAATTTAGTGAACGTAGGTGCTTTTAAAGACAAAATCCCTACGTTTCACTCTTACGGCATTGACAATTATATATGTATGTATGCGATTTGGCGTGTGCCTACTGAGTACTTTTGTACTCACCCCTGCATGTATTTATAAATGTGCAGGTTGAGACATGATGATGGGAGATGCTACAGTGGGCTTGTCGGTCTTTATTTAAAAGTCTTGGGTGTCTACGTGTCTTCATACACGTAGACGTATGTTGATCCTTATTCCGCTGCGTAAGGTTTCATTTGTATGTTATGGAGAAGGTGCCAATTATGTAAATTAACTCAGTGTCCAAACTGAATTCAGTTATCGAAGTGTCTTTAGTTCAGTCAAAGATTTCAGGGCTCCACTTTATCCTTCATTCATTTATCTTTTAGTCGCGCGCCCGGACTCTGCCGGTGTCACGCCCGCTTTCTACTAATTCTAGTAAAGTCGGGGACATGACCAATGAAAAGAATAAATGACAAGAGAAAGACGATAAATATTCCCTTCATAACATAAGCAAGGACATATCCCGTAATTTAGGAAGTCAGAGTCATACGCTCGTTACATTACATAACAGAATTTAGAATATTGTTTCGGATCTATTACATAAAAGTCTAGCAGCGGAAAATGCAGGATCGCGTAATAAAATTCTACGTGTATGAAGACACGTAGAACCCCCAAGAGTCAGCTACTATGGAGTTCGACAAAAGCACGACATAGCACCCACGTCTTCTTCATTCTTAACCTGCACGTTTAGAAATACATGCAGGGCTG
>JAPKLX010000398.1:71494-89051 GCA_026898415.1 Leonotis leonurus
ACACTAATTATCACTAATTATACTTCTCATTTTAAACAAATAATTATCTGTACTAATTTAATACTAATAATGGCACTAATCATATTAGGCATTAATTACCCTCAATGGACCTCCTCGTAGAGGTAATCAGATCAAGTGATGACATTAACTATTAAATTACTACAAATGTTCGTTATTCTCAAACTGTTATCAAAAATTGGTCTCGTAAGTTTAATCCAAGTACGAGAAATTTGAGAAATTTTAGAGCTTAAGAAAATTTATTTAGGATTAAAAGACGGGATATTACAGTCGGGAAGGGCGGAGGACGGGGCGTGACACGTCATCATCTTCTTCGTTGATTGTAGTTCATCGCCCTGTCTTCATGATGTCGCCAGAGGAATTTTCGTGTCGCAAGGTTGGAGCGAGAAATCTGATTTTTTTTCCGATAATGGGAGAGATTGTGTTGCGTGAGAGAATAAGGAAACTGCCTTTTTGCAGTTTTGGACAATAATACCCTTATGCATTGTTATACTACAATGCACAGCGCGTTTTTTGTTTTAATCATGGTTGTCGGATTGTGTTGATCTAATGGCCCGGATCATTTCCTATTTCTTACTTTAATTTCACTTTATACCTGAACCACTCCCTATGTATATATATATATAAATATATATATATATGAGATGGTTAAATGTTTTCCGTTTACTTGTATTGTAACATGATATAGTTTGCATTATATGTATATTAAATTTGCAGTGTCTTCATCATGTTTGGTAATAGTTTCTTTGATTTATTGTATGTTCGACGTGGTGGGTTTGGTTTCGTAATTTACTGCAACTTTCCAATTAAATGTTACTTTAAATTAATTACTGAAAATTTGATATTAAGTGGGAAATAACTCTTTTTTGAATGATACTAGATTTTTGCCCGTCGAAATTCGACGGGATTAATATTTTATAACATTTATAAAAGTTTTTGACATTATTGTTTTTAATATTATTTGTTATTATAAATACTACTTATTCATATACTAAATATATATAGTAAAAACTGTTAATTATGTTGATTTGCTAATGATAAAATTGCAATCATTCTAAAATTAATGAAAAAATAAAATTTCAACTTGATATATATATATATATATATATCATAAATATTAAATTCTAGTAAACTTGTGCTAACAACTTAATATTTTTTTGAATATATTTGAATTTAATTATACACTCATATTCGTTTTAAAGTAAAGTAAAAATAATTTTAATACTCATTATTATTAGAGGTGTTCAAAATAATCGTAATCGGCAGTTCTATGAACCGAATTGTCAAAAATTATTAAAATTTTGAATCGCAACTATATATATAGGAAGCAGTTTGGTTTTGGTTCCGGATTCAAATGTTCTTAATCGTGAACCAATTGATTTCGTCTTACTCCTATATAATAATATGTGTTATAAATTCGAATATATAAAATATATATAAATAAATATTACTAATGAAAATAAATTATATTTGAATATAAATAAAATCTAGCCAATTTATTTAAATTTTATGTATGCGTGTTCATCTCAAAATCGATAAATGTTTTGTTACACATCTTTATCCATTAATTACTCATACATGTTCAAGCCCGTATGAAAATAAATTCAGATTATATGAATTCATTTATTTATATGTATATATACATTCACAATCTGATTAAAAATTAAATATATATACTCGTGTTTACTACAAACTAAATATATATAATTTTTATTGAGTGTGAAAAATTTATTTATTTGTAATTACAATGCACACATTTTTTCACATGCTCATAATATTCAAATTATTTTTTGAAATGAAATACATAAACACATGATCAATTTTTCCATGTCATCATATAAGTGGATATTTTTATCTCTTATTTTTAAATGTGTATTTTTTATCTTATATTTATTTATAATAGCCCGTAAAATTTCCCTATTTATTTTTGTGTATCAGAAATCTGCTCGAGAAAATTTCGTAATAAAATACAAAAGATAGCGATTAGTTAATCGATATTGAAAATTTTTATATTATATCTTTGAATATTGGTGCAAGCTAGAACAAGATATGTGTTCTATAACATAGTAGTTAGATACTAATTATTAGATGTTCTATAGTAATGGGTTTTTGCTTAAGTGTTTAACTTGAATAAGAAATGGTTTTATTCAGATATTATAATTTAGTTGTGAGATGCAATTAAATTAACTAATCCTCTCCAAGTTTAGCTAAGAAGGATTTTTAGATTAAGGTTTTGGAAATATAGAGATTGGTTATTAAATTTCCAATTCACATTATTAAGAGAGCATGTGTTTTGAACATAGTTACCCAACCTTTTCTTTTGTTTCTATAGTAAGGAAACACTCACACGTCTAATATATATGTATATATACAGATTTATATATATAAAGTGCCTAAATAGAAGTAAGGTATATGTAAAGGAGTCATGTACAGTAAGTCTACATATGTATTGCAACAAGAAGAGAAGAGGTGAGATCTTGGACTTATGAGCCATGTTTCAACCGAGAACAAGCAATAAGTTATGAGTCAGTATACAATTAGAAACTATAACTAATGCATATACTTTAGAGTATTATAGGATAGACAAGAATCACTAGCAAATCTTAGACTTTAATATAAGATATTGCCTTCTATCCCAAATCTTTTACACATTAATGCAACCCCCAAAGGAAGGTATAGAAGTGAAGGGAAAGAAACAGAAGGAAGGGACGGGCAGCAGCAGCAGGAAAGAGCAGTGGCTGCTTGTCATTCCACCACCTTCCTTTCGCATTACACCTGCAAGGAAAGGAGAATCTTCAATTTAAAGACAGCCCCCAAAGTCAAGATGAGGCAGCAATAGTGTTGAGAAATAGGCTGTAACACACATATATAGACTCAAGTGTATAGATATAGGCAGACTGAGTTAAAGAACTGCTGTGTTGAAAACCCAACCAAAACACTCTCTTATATCCTACCAACATACTCACTTTCATTTCCATTGTAACATACGCAGCAACACTCACCCTCTCCAGAAAAGCCCCATTAGTCACCCCAATTTAAGTTCAAGAACACATTTCAAGTCATCCTAGAACCCAAGACGTCTAAGGAGCCACTGAGGTAAATAAAAGGTGTTAAGCATTCAGATTTTACAGGTTTTAGCATTAGTTTAAATCAGTTTATTTCCTTTTCTTCTCAGAAGACAGCTTGGAGATCTCATAGCCGAATCCTAGAGTAAGAGTAAGCTCTCTCTTACTTATATTTATCAGTTAGAATGAAAAAGAGATTTCATGCACAGCCTGAAATATTCTAAAACACTGAAAAAAAAAACTAAGATTTAAACTCAGAGTTCTTAAACTCTTTTAAAGGCTAAGATACTGTCCACTTAAGGCAGAATACTGCTAGAGATTTTATTTAAAAAAAATTTTAAGTGTTCAGTGATTGAAGTTGCAGGCTTTAAGCTATTGTATGCGCATGTCACTGTATATGTAGAGGTTCAGAATTTACAAGCCAAAGAACTTAGAAGACTGAGAAGCTTTTAAATTTCTAATTTGTTTAGAAAGCAATTTGCAGATTTCAGGACAAACCTACTTATATATATATATATGTTCTGAGTCAAGAACAGAACACTTAGATAGTTATATACTTATATATATATGCATGCAGACTCTAGAACAGAACACATAGCCTTTTACTGATACATAAGTAGATTCTAATCTTAGAACTGGACTTTTGGTTATATTAAATTACCTCCAGAACATACTCGAAATGCTTATACCTCCAGAATGAGAAACCCAACTCAAAAGCTATAAAAATCTCAGAAATTAAAACAGAGACTACCTCACGTAGCTACAAATCTCCAGAACCCTTCCAACGAACAATTTAGAACAAGACCAGCAACAAATTTTTCCCTCAGCCAGAATAAGAAAAACAAATCAAAGGTCAGTACTCGGTAAAAGCTCTAAACAGATAAAATTTCTGAAACTCCTAACTAAACTGAAGCTATTTCCATTTCACAATTCGAAAACTGAAATACAGATTCCAGAGTTTGAACCCCACATACAAAACAGAGACTGCCAAGTCTTTAAAAACCAAAATTTGAAGGAAAAAAAAAAGAGACATGCATAATGCAAACCTGAAATTTTAAGAAAGAACTAAAATATTACCTGAAAGGAAAAGCCATGAACTGCAGTCTAGAAAGCCCGACGAGCACCCTTCAGTAAAATCAACTCACTAATTAATCGAGAGAGAAAACAGAGTGTCAAGATTTAGAAGTTTAAAAACAGTTTCAGAAGAAGAACCTAAATCTAACCGTGCAGATTCACACAAATAACTCTAAGATACAGAAATTTGAGAAATTATAAAAGTGAATCAAATCAAAAGAGAAAAGAAAAAAAAAATCTGGAAAGGGAGAATTCTGATTTTTACTTCAAATTCTGGAAAATTTATCCAACTTTAAAACTCATCCTAATCAAAGAAGAAATAAGAACATGCAGAGGATTTTAGTTATGAAATTCGAAAGTATAGACTTGACCTCAGAAGCAATTGCTGTTGTCCCCAATCCAAGAACTGTCGGGAGGGAGAAATCGAATGTTGAAGAAGAGAATAGGAGGGTTACCGTGAAGGCGCCGCAGGAGAGATAGAGGCAGAGAGAAAAGCTCGAGGAGACATGAGAGACCGAGAGACAGTAACAAGAAGAGAGAACGGAGAGAATCGCCGAGAGGAAAGACAGCGGCGAGAGACGAAGGAGAAAAGGGGAACTTGGGCGTGTGAACTAGGGTTCTGATCTGTGTAGAAATTAATTGATACCGAAGGGGTTAGAAACGGAAGTGTCGCATGGGCTGGGAGTAGAAACCAAATGGGTTGAAATGAGTTAATGAATGGGCTGAAACGAATAAAACAAACGGGCCAAACAATTAAATTGTAATACCCCACTCTTTTAATCATTGTATTAATCGAGTTTTATTATATTAGAGTTTTCATATCCATTAAGAATTATAAAACTCTAGTTTTGAGTTTTATTTTAAATTATTAATTCGTTTCGAATTAATATTTAGATGCGAAATTGAAACAAATCGATTAAGTAGTATAGTTGAACTAAATTATAACAAAAAGAATTCTAAGAACAAATAAAAGTATAAAAATTTCCTTCTATATAACAAAGATGAATTATCTTCAAATAATTGTGTATTACAAAGCACAAATATTAAAGAATATATTACAACAATATTAAATATATATACTAACTGTTACAAGATTTAACATTACACTTCAATGTACTACAAATATTACAATAATAATAATACAAACAATATTACAACTTAAAAACAAATATCTACAAAGCTATTCAATATATTTATGTAGCTCTCCTAATGTCCACGTTTCACTCCTCCTCACCACAATTATCATCTATACCTTAGTTCCATCCACTCCAAGTGCTCTCATACCCATCAAAAGCTCTCCTGCAAAAGAAAGACATGCATTAAACTACAAAATAATTCATTATTTAAGTTTGGATGGCTATTACAAAGTTCACGTATAAGCTCCCTCCACCACAACACCACTCCCATCATTCTTAGATTGGGGCATGCTTCCTGCACACAAGAAAAGAAAGAAACGAAAGTATCTAGTAAGAGAAATAGGAGAAACCGAGAGAGAGGGAGCTGGAGAGGAAAGAACAAAAATCCATACCATTCACAATCTATCTCAACTTCAACTCCACCTTCAAACCATTCAAGTAAGAAATGCCATCTATGCTTTATTCATATGTTCTAACTATTAATTCAGCATGAAGAGATATTAACATCAGTTATGCTCACGTTCGTCTTCAGTTTTAACATATAACTTAGCTGTTATACCTATGTCTTACCCATATCCTAGACTGCTTTTGCATATTAGGAATCAAGCTCCATAACTTATAACTTAGAAGAAAGTTCTATTGCAATTACACAAATATATCATGAGTTCACCATAAATCAACAACCAAAGCCCTAAGGCACAATCTTAAGGAACTGAAATTAATAAAAGAATAAAAATAAGAGATAACAGTAGATAATTACATGCTCGTCGTTAACGGCATGGAGGCAGCGGCGACTACAGACCTCGAAAAGCTCCGGACAGACATCGGACAGCTTTCGAACCACCTCGAACAGCTTCGGAGCTATGTAGCGACGCCGGCGAGGTGGCGCAGCGGCGGAGCGGGGAGCAGCTGCGCAGCTGCGCGGATGGAGGCAGCGAGCGCAGCGCGGAGAAGTGATGAGGCAAGAGCAGCGCAGACACGGGCTGCTCACGGTTGAATTAGGAGGAGGGTAAAACGCGGCGACGCCGGGCGTGAGGAGGCGGCGTAGGGTGGCTGCCCGTTGGGAGCACGGCGAATGCAGAATAGAGGTGTGGCTTCGGCGGTGCTCCTGTGAAACAGAGAATGACTCTGAATTTGGGGCTTTTGCCCAATTCGTGTTTCCTTAGATAATTAAAGAGAAGAGGAGATGTCACCAATATGATCAGACGTCGGCGCCGGAGATGAAGAAGAGGACGATTGGCTATGGAGGAGAAAATTTGCTTCTGATAGGAATGAGAGGCACTGTCTTTGCGGAGAAGAAAACAAGGAATAAAGAGAAAGAAAAGTAAATAAATAATAAAGAGTAAAAGTAAAAGGAAATTAAAATATATTAATAGAAAGTTGGGCTAAGTCTAACTAATTATCTCTAAGTTTCAAATTAAAAGATTTTTGGATCAGAAATTGAGTCGGCCCTTTAATCATTGGGCCGAGAATTAATGTATTGGGCCAAATAAATTTATTCATTTAGCTTAAACTACAAATTGGGCCTAAACAATTAACTTAAATGAATCTTTATTTTAACATTTAGACCTATAATTTACTTAATGGAATGATTTAATTTAATTAATCTTGATTAATCAATTTAGTAAGATTTGATTAATAATTATTAATTAGAATAATTATGAATTATTAATTAATTACTAATAATTAATTAATAAAGATCAAGAGTTGAATTTCAATGTAAATAACGATTTAAAAGTGGGAAATTAATATTTATTTCTCAAATAATTTTATAGGATTTAATTATCTCATTTTAAATGAGTAATGATAGTTTTAATTTATTAAATGCTATAAAACGAGCTAAGACTTTTGGAGAACATCCAAAATTCGTTTATAGAAAATAGAAAGGATATGAAAGTCTAAGAGCTATTTATTAGCTTTTAATTAGATATAGATTTATTTAGATTCTAAGGTTTCTAAGTATATTATATGAAGGTCAAGTACAACATGTAAGCCAAGTTGAACGTGAGGATTAGCTCGGCTTTTCTTAACTCAAAGGAGATTTAAAGCTACGGATTTATTCCAAGAGGTGGGTTTATTTTTCTCAAAATTATGTTTGAGTTATATAAGTTCTGATATTGCAAAATGAAATGTTATCCATGTCATGTTTTAATGTACGTTCAATTAAGTTTAATGCTCTGAAGTTAATCGATCGAGGTTTTCGGCTTGACCTAACACGTTAGTCGAAAACTGTGTACACGATGGGTAGTAGTGCAATGGGTTGATCTCCATTGTGTGCTGCTGTAATGTTAATGGGATTCTCTGGGTTTCGACCCGAAATCCAAAAGCAGAAAGGGATTCTCTGGGTTTCAACCCGAAATCTAAATGCTCAATTGACTCTCTGGGTTTCAACCCGAAGTCTGAATGTAAATGGGCTCGACAGTGGCAAGAGGTCCGGGGCCAAAGTAAGAGTAACTTTAGAACGTACATAACTGTGCACAACGAATGAAAATGATAAATGCTTTAACATGCTTAGAAGTACTTTGCGTTTTGAAACCTTCTAAGGTATGTTGTTCATGAATGGATAAAAATGTTTACATTTTATAAAACTGTTTATAAAATGCATAGCCCACTGAGTACACTAGTACTCAGCCCACAAATTGTTTTCCAAATATTTTCAGGTTAAGTGCCGGTGGTGACGGGTTGAGCTGAGGCGGTGTTGATGTCATCTGGTTGATTTCATGAATTGCTTCCGCTATGATATTATCTTTTGTCAAGTATAGTTCGTCTGTCGATCTATAACTTCTATTGACTTTGGTTATATTATTCTATTAGATATAATTAGGATTGTGAACCTCAAATTCTGTCATCGAATAGCTTTTTGCATCGATTTGAATTGCGAGTCTTCTCGCTTATCAATTAATGGTTATGTTTGAAGTATTATTCGGGTTTCTTTCCAAATCAAGCATGCCCCCCCCCCCCCTTCTTCCCCGCTTCTTAAATCCCACCCCTAGTCGCACCCCGGCTTACAGGCCTTCCCTCGGGAATTGGGGCGTGACATAAATTCTAGTGGGCTGAATAATAGAAGTCAAATTGGGCCGATTTTAAATAGTTATGGGCTTATAAATTATATAGAATGGGCCCAGAATGAGTATTGAAAATGGATTAAGTTATCCCTTAATTGTGGTTTAATAAAAGAAATTATTTAATCTTTGGATTAAGATAGTAATTAAAGAGATTGTAAATAAATAGTTAAGTTTAATCCAATAATTTAGATCTATTAAGTTATGAAATTAGTAGAAATATTTCTATTGGTTATAGAAATCGTTAAGCACTCGAATACTAATCGAGTGAAGAGATTAGAGAATTAATGGAATAATAGAATATTATCTCATTTTTAGATAAAATAAATTATATACTCACGATGAGTATTTTCCTCTTAATTACGATTAAGGTTCGGCGAAAGGGAATTCCAGTCGATCTGCACCAGATTTTCATTAGACGAAGAAGCATATCAGGTAGGCTTTCTTTTATAAATCAAATCGTATGCGTTGTACCAAATTGCTATTTTCGCTTTAGAAATGCTTTAGAATTTAAAATGTTATGAAGTATTGCATTATCGAAAATATTTGTATTTTGGTATGATGCGTATCTGTTGAACAATTAATCGATTTCGGACCTTTAAAGATTTATATCTTTTAAGGTTAGTGTACACCAGAACTGTGAGTCATCTTAGCGGGTTGGCCGGTTCAGTGTTCGCGGAAAGTGGCCACTTTCCCGACACCCAGAATTACAGATATGTATTATTACTCCAGAACTTAGACTGCGCAGTCGAACTTTTAAGATCTACAAGAATTTTAGTGAACATAGGTTCTTTAGTGACAAAATCCCTATGTTGCACTGGTTACGTTGCAAATATATTAGTACGAATGTGATTTCGGCATGTGTCTACTGAGTACTTTCGTACTCAGCCCTGCATATATTTATAAATGTGCAGGTTAAGTCGTGATGACGAAGTGGAAGGCTCTGTGGCGGTTTTGTCAAACTCTTAATGCTTTACTCTCGGTGATTTATATGTCGTCATACATGTAAATCTAGATATTGATCCAGTTTCCACTGCCAGACTATGTTTTAAATTCAAGAACTTATTAACTATCTCTTTTGGATTCGAACTATGTATTTCTTTTTATGTACTTGGGGTTTTGTGTTACCAAATTCTATCGAAACCCCATCTTTTGTGGTACGTTCCATGTTTCATCTAAATACCAACGCTTATATTTCTTTTCGTTATCCGCATTTTATCCCGAGTCACTTTTTCCTCGATTTTACTTAGAGAAGTGAAATGGGGACGTGACATTATTAAAGTGATAAATTTTTTATCCCTATATTATATTATATACTCCCTCATCCCACGAAAGTGGTCCTCCTTTTTCCATAAAGCATACTTATTGAGAAAAGAAACATGACCACTTTTATGGGACAGAGGGAGTATTAATTTTTTTAAATAACATGAATCATTTAATAAATTTAAAGGATAATAAATACATTAAAAATAGGGTGTTGTGGGTAAAATGCCCACTTTTATAACGAAAAATGAAAAATATCCACTTTGTAAAATATATATGAAAAATGTCCATTTTGATTGTAAATTACATAAAATACCCTTAATTAAAATTAGATTTGCATCTTATTTTGGAATGTAGTATTAATTAATTATTTTCTTATTTTTTGCAATTAAAAAATACTTGGTATATGTTTAAAATTATACACATCCAATTTAATTAAATAAAAATTATACACACCCAACACCACACATACATATTATTAAATAAAAAAATGAGGAATATACACAAAAATAAAAACCCGGTCGTATTTAAAAAAAACCCGACGGCCGGGTTTTGTTTAAATACGACCGGATTTTCATTTTTGCATATATTCCTAACTTTTTTATATAAATAATACGTTAAAATCATGTACTAATTAAATCATATTCAATTAAATCAAATATTAAATATAAAATTCAAATATATATATATATATACCACAAAAAATACAACATGATTTCATACAAAATATATGTAACATGATTTCATACAACCAAAATTCATTAATTGATTGAAAAATCAAATAGGTATCAAAATATAATCATTAAATATTTTTAATAATAATGAAAATAAACTCAAATTATATGAACTTATTTATTTATATGCATATATATATATATATTCATAATCCGATTACAAATTAAATATATATACTCGTTTTTTATTCAAAAATTATATATGAGAAAATTTGAAGTGATGTATTAATTTTGATATATTGTAAAGGTGAAGATAAAATTAAAAAAATTGTCTATGTTTAGGTGTCTAAATTCATGGCCTAATTGTGAAATTGAGAATAAAGTGACATAAATTGAATTCAACACTTTCCCGAACAAAAAATACATAAGTTTATATATCTTTAATTATTATGATATACAATTAGGAATGCTAATTTTTTTATTAAAGATTAAATAAAATACATGTAAAGCGTAATAATAAAAACATTTAAAACATATACCCACTAATTAATAACTTAATATGTAATGATTTGAGAGTGCCACATAGGATTAGAATCGTAATAGTATTAATAATAATATATTGATTTTCATATATATATATATATATATATATAATAGTGATATATTAAAAGAACATGAATTGAATTCAATACTTGCTCGAACAAAAAAATACATAAGTTTGAATATCTTTAATTAGTGTGACAAATAATTTGGAATGTTCATTTTTCGTTTAAAGATAAAAGAAATACATATAAAGTATAATAATAAAATACATTTAAAATATCTATCTACTAATAGATAACTTAGTATGTGGGTAATAATGAAGTTAAATTTCATTATATAATAATGATATATGATGAAAAATCATCAATTTGATTGAATTATCAAATATACATCGAAATATACTCATCGACTATTTTTTTATATTAATGAAAATGATATTTAGATATAAAATAATATATAATTAATATAGGATATATATATATATAAAGATTATACACTTTTTATATTTATATATTATTATTTTAATAAAAAAATACAATTCATTCAATTTTTATTATCTATATTCAAAAATATTATATGTAGTTTGTTCGAATAATAATATAATTAAAAGTATGTTATAATCATATGTAATAAATTATATATATTAAAAAAAATATTTTCAAATAACGTGAGTTTTTAAATTATTTATATAATTTATTTTTATTAGATTTAAAAAACATATAATCTAATATAGAAATCTAGACATGGTTATATAATTTATTAATTTTCATTAGATTTTAAAAGATTGTATATAATCTATATAAATTATTATTAAATCAATTATCAAAATATAAATATCAAATTAATATATCACTATATATATATTATATTTATTAAAATAATATTTAAATATGGAATAGTATATAATATGATCTATAATATACATAGAAATAAATACATAACATAAATAGCATATGTCTACATGGAAATAAGAATATATAATAATATTATATATATGATTAATATATAGATAAAATTCCAAAAATCTATAAAAATAGGAAAAATTAAATGGGAGGCTGAGAGGATTTCAAGGGCTGAGGTGGACAGCTTCACCCGAATTTGTATTATAGTATAGATTTGTATCCCATCATAATTTTAATTCTCTCAATCTAATTTTTTTACTGTTGTCCCTTTTAGCATGGTAAATTATAATTCCTCCATTTTAATAAGGATGACACAAAACTTTTGGGTACGTTTATTAAAGAGAATGTATAAAGTAGTGTAAGAGTGATAAAGGTGGTAGGGTCCACACCTTTTTAAAGGGATAACTTAGTGTCAAACTTAGTGTGACATTCCAATAAGAGAATTGTGTCAAGTTTAATGGGATGGAAAAAATACAATACAAATGAGCCTTTTAATTTAAATAAAATAAATTCCTATATATTAATGTCCTTTGGAACAACAAAAATCGACCATTCAGATCTCTTCCTATTTTTTACATAATGAAATTTTCTGTACCGAAATTGCTACCTATATAATGTAATATCAACTTACAAAATTCGATCATGCTATTGTCAGTTGGTGGTTTTTTCTCTAGGGAATATGATACAGTTAGAAGCTGTTATACATAGGAATTAACCACGGTCATCAAGATTCAAAATCACTTTCCTTTGTCTTATAAATGAAGTACGTATGTACATTCTATATAGGTTTTCACCTGTCTACATCGGAAAAGTCAAATATCAATTAGTTAATAAGTCACAATTTCTGAGATTGCTAGAACAAAGTACATAGTTTCTATTCGAGTATATATCTATTTTGTATTGGCGTTGTAAACTATTCTCTTTCTAATATTTTAATCATAATATTTTAGTTATAGCATCTGAATCTATGGAAGATAAGCTAAAAATTGTAGAAAAAAATCAAGATGATTCTGACAACCCTAAGTTTCCTCGTCATTTTTATAATCGAGTCAATTAATCCTTCGATGGGTACAAAATTATGATCTTGATTCCTTAATCTTGATGATCTAAATAAAATAATTATTTATTGGGCCCTTGTTGCACGATGAAAGAAAGGACGATTCCTATAACAAGAAATGCCTAGATCATTTTCTTAATACATATTATAATTATACATTCAACCTCCAAATACAAATATTGCATACAAATTCATTCATGATATCCTATATATATGTGCTCATATTACACGTCACATACAAGAAAGATTTGAAAAAGAAAAATATCAAAACCAAATTAAACTACTCATCATCAACCAATTACCCTCAAATTTGCCACCTTTTAAATATGAATATGAGAATTGGAGGTGGGAAGAAGATGAAGTTGAAGAAAGGAAGGGTCTCAGTACAAGTGGGAATAGCAAATTATGATGATGAATGTGAAGATTATCAGAAATTTTCAATCCCGATTTCGTGTCTTTATCATCCTCTCTTTCAAAACCTATTAAATATAGCTGGTGAGATTTATGACTACAACTTCTCCGGCCCTCTAACGTTGCCTTGCTCTGTTCAACATTTTCTTCGTCTTCGGCGGCAGATACAAAATATCTAAACCACCAATTACTCTTATTCTACAACTAGCTAGCTACATATATATTATGTTTACATTTTTTAATTTTTGTTTCTTCTTTTATGATTAATCTTGTTAATTCGCACAATGTACATCTCCTTTGTTTCTAAATAAAGACACTTTGGATGATGATATATATTGGGTTTCTTCTTGGATGACTATATGATTACTCTGCCTAGACTTAAAAGATTGGTATTAGACTAATTTATATTTCTCTTAAACAATGATCATGCATGGTTCAGATTCATTTACTTTCATTGAAATAGAAAATCTCTATATTTCATTGTATCTCTATATTTCATTGTTATAAGGAAGAAGTAAATTAAAGAAGAGCAATAAAGTTCCGGGATATAATGTTTCCCATCCAATGTACCTGAAATTAAGAGTACGGGGCCCTCGGTTATCTTATACCCACCGTCCCTGTTTCTATGTAATCCCCTCGTCTCAATAATGATGGTACAAAACTTTTGGGTACGGTTATTAAAGAGTGTATAAAAAATAGTATAAGAGTGATAAATATGATAGGGTCCACACTTTTTTGAATGGATAATTTTTACTATTTTTGAAATATGTCATTATTAGTGGGCAGGAGGAGTATATGAAATTAACTTTTCAATTAGTGATTGTAGGCATTTCTCTCGTAAAACTACTTGGCTTATATACTTTAATTAGTTCTGAAAACCACATTATGCATATATCTATTATTGTTCATAATATTTTCCCAATGCTGAAATTAGGGCTGTCAATTTTTATCACGATACGATGACCCAACACGATATAAATGGATTTGGGTTGGTCTTTATTGAATTTGAGTTCTTATCAGGTTGACTTAATAAGAACTTGAAACTTTTAGATTGAGTTTGGGTTGGGTTCAGGTTGTGTTCGAATTATCTGGAAAATATAAATATATTATTTAAAAATATTATTATTAATAATATATATTTTTAAAATCGTGTTGGATTGGGTCATTATCGAGTTGTTATCAGGTTGGGTTCGAGTTTGAACCATTCAGGTTGAGTTTGAGATCAAATTTACTATATATTCTTAACAAGTCGGGTTCGAATTTGAAGTTAACAGGTTGGGTCATTATCAGATTGACCTGATAATGACCCAACCTGACCCAATTGACACCCTACCTCAAATAATATGACATGATATGGAATGTTGTTACATAACGATTTAATCAACCCTTGTTTTTCCGATACCATTATCAAGAAACTAATCATGAAGCATTTCCCAGCTCGGGAAGAAAACCTAGCTAGCCTAATTAAAATTCATGAATAAATCATGAATACCTAGACTAGTAATATATATATATATATATATATGATACACTAAATTTAATCAAAATTTTGAATCCGCAACAGAAGACGAAGAAATTCCTCAACAGAGCACGGCAGCATTACCGGGCCAACATTTTGGTAGTCGTACAATTCAGAAGCTTTCTGAAGAAGATTCTGAAATAGGGGATTGCTCAAATAGGAAATTGGGATCACAAATTTTTTAAATGAGGAAATATTCTGATTTTGATCTTGATTTGCCAATAATCCTACTTGAACTGCCAACCAACCTTTCTTCACCTTCACCTTCATGTTTTTCCCTCTTTTCATCAGCTTCATGTTTGAAGTAAACATTATGCTATATATGTTTTTCTTGATTTGCTTCTACTTTGATTTTTTTCTTCAATTTGTGTGTGATTAGGTCAAAAATGTTTGAGATATTTATAGCTTGAGGAATCGAACTATATTAATTATGTTTTGCATTTTATTTCTTTGTATTTATCAATGCTCCCAAATAATCGTTTCATTTTCTACACCGATGGAATATCATGTGGTGGACATTGGCAATAAAGAATTTCTTGAAGGTATCGAATAATTAATATGTTTCTTACTAATTGATATTCCTTCGATGACAATTAAGAATACTTATAGTAACAAGAATCCTAAGGAATCTAAGTTTTATGACAAAATAAACCCATTGGTATATTCCACAAACTTAAATTTGCATCGTGCTAAACTAGGCTTTAATTTCGTTACTCATAAAAGATAGTTCAATATTCTAAAAAGATAACGCATATAGTCCAATTCATTATTATTAGACTTAGAGAAACTAAGAATTTATTATTGTAATTAACACACATCATTCATGTGTGTTAATTAGAATTTAATATTAGTCACTTCATTTATTTTGATTTATGGTTACAATTTATTTGACTATTTTATACATATATATTTTATATTATAAATATTATATATATAATTATGTTATTATAATTATAACTGTAATAAATTTAAATGGGGTATTTTTATTCTATTGACACATGAGTTACAAATATAAATTTGCATGATTTTAAAAAGGATATAAAATAATCTCAATTTACTATGCTGTTTTTTAATTACGTATTATTCAAAAAGATTTACATATAATTTCAAATTAGATCCAAATAAATTATTATATACTATTAATTATAATCAATTATATTAGATTATAGTTAAAATGTAAGGGTTGATTTCTCTTTAATACTACGAAAAATATATACATATAACAGACACATGCAATTTCATATAGTTGCTTTTATTTAATTTGATTGTGGTTGGAAGTGAAATTACAAAGGTTTTTTTTTTTATTGATTATATGATTCACTCTTACAAATATTACAAATGAAACCCCGAAACTGTTGGTATAATCTCTGCAAAGAGTCATAATTTATTGTATACTCCATCCATTTTTTAATAAGTGTCTTATTTTATTTATTTACGTATACCAATGAAGGATTACATTTACTTATATAATCTCGTCAATTTATTATATTCACACTTTTATAAATACATTCATACACTTTATTTTTATATTATAAAAATATTAAATAAGGGTAAAATGAGAAAAATGATACATTTTTTGTCTAAATTTTTGAAATGGGACACTTATTAGAAAACAAAAGATATATTAAATAGGACACTTATAAAAAAAAAACGGAGGGAGTAAGTAACTATGAAAATAATTGAGATTAACTAGAACTGCACAGTCCTCTCTATTTAGGACAAATTTATTATTAGTTTTAATTAAAGAGGAATTCAAAACTAAACAAATATTAAATAATACACACTAAATTAATTTTAGATTAATTATAATTATTTTTATAATTATGTCTTTAGTACAAATTGAATGAATTAATCTTTTATTGACGGAAAAACATATATTTTTCATCAATATAGTACGAACATTAATCGTCCGTCTCCTTCGTACTTCATATATAGCATGAATTATGAAACGTATATTCTATTATCGATCCAAACGGAATACATTCGCCCCGTTAGTATAACGGCACTAAATTTTAGATATGATTTTTAACGAAAAAATTTTAGATATGATTTTTAACTTTCATTAAGTTTATATAACTACTTAGACACTAAAAGTGAGAAGCTTTATTTTAAAATTAAGTTGAAAGCTTGATGTTTTGTTATTTTAAATAGGCTATTATTGTATTATTAGAAGAGATCGGGAAAAACTTAAAAGGAGTCATGTGCAAATTTTAAAATAATTTTGAAAATATTTTTTTATTTTATTAAGTTATATGGTAAAAACAAAAAAAAAAAGTTAATATATTTATTTAAAATTTTTTGATCTTGTTTTGAAATAAAATCATTAATTTTATAAAAATTATAAACTAACATTTAAAACACTAACTTTGAAATTATAAACATCTAACGTTAAAACAATTTAAAACACTAACTTAGAAATTCTAAACATCTAACGTTAAAACCATTAAACCTATAATTAGAAATCTTGTTAGCATAGAAATACTACAAATCTAACAAATATAACGTTGAAAGAACTTATAAGTTGTTTAAGAACTTATAATCTCCTTCAATGTGTTAGACAAATTAAGTTCTTTCAGAGCTTATAAGTTATCACTAGTACAAATTTTATCATACACTACGGTGCATACACTACGGTTTTTTCATCTACCGTAGTGTATGTGCGTTTTTTTTGTTAAAGACTACGCTTTATAAAAAAGCCGTAGTGTATGTAAATAATAGACTACGGTTTTTAAAAAACTGTAGTCTATGTGCGTGTATTTTCATACATAGACTACGGTTTTTTTAAAAACCGTAGTCTATGTGCGTGTAATTTTAATACATACACTACGGTTTT
>JAPKLX010000398.1:91996-143913 GCA_026898415.1 Leonotis leonurus
ATCGAATGTAAATAGGTGGAGTTGGCACGGAACTGTTACAAATATATAGTTTCATAGTTTTGCTATTTTAGCTTGTAGAAAGATGATGTTATAAAGATAATGGGTAAATAAATTGTTGTGTTTTGTAATATATTACGTTGTAAACTTAAAATAATCAATGTTATCAATCTATTTTTGATGTAATGAATACATATTTATTTTATATGCTTTTAATATTTTAATTTAGATTAAATTATAATTTTTTAAAATTTCATAGTATAGACTACTGTGCAAAATGACAACCGTAGTGTATATTAAAGCATACACTACAGTTTTCTCATAAAAAACCGTAGTCTATATTAGTTCAAACACTACGGTTTTCTCATAAAACCGTAGTATATAATTTATCATATACTACGGTTATTAATAAAACTGTAGTCTATATTGTATTATACACTACGGTTATTGGATAAAACTGTAGTCTATAATGTGACATATACTACGGTTTCACAAAAAACCGTAGTCTATAATATTAATACACTACGTTTTCATGTTAAAACTGTAGTGTACAAAAAGTATTAACTACGCTTTTCTCAACATAGACTACGGTTTTAAACCGTAGTCTATTCCAAGAATAGACTACGGTTTAAAACCGTAGTCTATGTTGAGAAAAGCGTAGTATATGACATCTAAAAATCGTAGTCTAAAATACCGTAGTGTATACCAACGAGTATAGACTACGGTTTTAACGGTTTAAAACCGTAGTGTATGATGATTTTTGTAGTAGTGTATGAAAATAACCTCTTAGAGCTTATAAACTATTAAAAAATTAAATAGTTTTACCCCAACTTATTTCCTCAATTGATAACCTCTTGTAATAGGTTATAAGCTCTTAGAGCTTATAAACTCCTTAAAAAAAGTTAGTCAAACACCCTCTAAAACAAGGGAAGAAGGGAATTCATAATTGCCATCAGGGACAGACATTTTATTTAAATATGTATCAATATATATATATATATATATATATATATATATATATATATGAACTCTATTTTTTTGAGGCCCTCAATTTTTCGAGAGTATGTGCAGTCGCCCACCTCGCACTGCCTGAGAACCGCCCCTAATTATTATCACTTAATACGTAAAATGTGAATGTAGGAGTATCTTGAAAATTGTTGAAGAGTAAGAATCTTATTATTCTAGGAGTGATTTCAATCATTATTAAATGAGATTGCATTTCCCAACTATGATATAAATGGGGCATTATACTGTTAGTAGCTGGTGAGTTCATTTATTATTGCATGAGTTTACCTAATATATATTGATATAACATTACTAGAGATAGAGAAGAGTTGAGTTTTAGAGCTTGTAGTGTAAAATTTATTCATGATATTGTAAATGTTGTTATTAATTTCTTCATGGACGTAGATATTAAGATTGAATTGCGTAAATTCTTGTTTTGCTTATTAAACTAAAAAAATAAATATCAATGAAATTTTCTGTTACTAAAATAAGAAATTTTTCGTTACTAAAAATGTTAGTAACGGATTCGTAACAGCTTCGTAACGAATTTATTCATAGTAATATCGATGGTTGCTAAAAAAAATTAACAACGGATATATTCCGTTATTATATAACAATGGAGTTGTAAATGAATTTCCGTTTCTAAAATGATTTTTTCCTATTTTAGTAACGGAATTGTAACAAAAAATTCCGTTAATAAATTTTAATAACGGATTATTCCGTCACTAATTTCGTTACTAGAAATTGAACAACAATTCCATAATAATTCTATTGTTAATCCGTTAAAATTTATAAACGAAAACTTTTTCCGGCATTATTTCGTTACTATAAAATGCATTTTTGTAGTGCTATTTTTCATCATTGTTGTTGTTGCAAGATAGGGTTTTCTTTTCACTATTCCACCAGTGGTTTTCTTTTCTGTTGAAATCTTCTCCATGACTTATGTGAAGTTTGAGTTTGAGAAATTCTTCATAAAAAATGACTTTGTCTATGAAGATTTAAGATGAAGACACTTATGATCCAATAAGCATAAGGAGGTGCTTTAAAAGGCGAAAGGGGTTGCAAGAATTGTTATAGAATGCACAAAAGAATGAGAGATTTTGGAGGGTCACAATTAGGGGTGTTAAAATTTACTGTAAAAATGGTATATTGTACTTATCTCGTACCGAAAGATAACCTAAAGTATCGAATAACTACTTAGTCCATTCTAGTGTGTTGGTTCAATGTTACTCTCGGGGTAGAGGACCACATGACTTCCCATGAGCTAGATCATCTAAATGATCTTGCTGTTACAATGTAGTCATCAACTAACTTATTATGCTGGTTGGCATACTAAGGCCAAGATCAACAAAGTGATCTTGTCATTACAAAATAAACCGATAGATGCTATAAGTAAAGAAATAACAAGTGATCTCTATCAGGTCAGGTCAGCAAGGTTATATCAAGCTTCTACGAACTCAGTAATTCGGAGGCGGAAGCACCTTAAACAGTTCCGATTCCAAACCGTTAATCATACTAATCACGGCTCGGTCATCATTATAAAATTTTATATAATAGAACCATAAATGATGGTTCCGTTATTGTTCTAACTGTAACAATGTGAAAGTAGCTCTTTTTTTCTTTCCGTTTTATTCTTGTCCATCTTCTACTTGCACCACCGACCACCCCTTCAATTCCACGAAGTCAAAAGTCTAACTATGTCCTTAATCTTAACCCCCTCGAAACTAAAAGTCTGACTAAATCCCTACTTTGAACACCTTGCAATCACGGTATATTAAATAAAGTGGCTACATGTCGAGCGCTCATATATATACTTTATAGGATGAATTATGCTTATTCACATATATAAGCTTCATTTTAAATGTACAGTCTCGTTTTATATAGATTGGCTTATTCTCAGGCCTACTATTATAATTAGAAATTAGTCCACAAAATGTAAGAAAATATGGATATATAGTAAAAGAACATTCTCTCATGAGCAACTCCAAATTCAATTCCACTATTGTGAGCAACAAAGCATTCACATACAACAACTGATCAATTGTGATGCACGCATATCGCCATGAATGTTGTTATCCAGTGACTACAGAGAGTACTAAGGGCGAATAATAAAATGAAATATACACTAACTTAGTTGCCTAAATTTTGCAGTCGCCATTGAAGATGAAGAAATTCCTCAACGGAGCATGGCAGCGTTAGGAGGCCATTGCTTTGGTAGTCATATAATTCCGAAGCTTTTTGAAGGATGCTTTGAAAATGAGGATTGTACAAATATGAAATTGGAATAATAAATCTCTGAAATATTGTTGAATAATCTTGATTTTCATCTTCTTTTGCTAATCCCACTTTCACTGCCACCCACCCTTTCTTTGCCTTCATCATTTTTTCTCCTTGAAACTTCATTTTAGTAGAAAACATTCTGCTATTCCTTCTTTTAATGTGCTTCTCTTTTTTGAGTTCAAGTATTTTAAGTATAGTGAAAACTAGGGAAATGTTAGAAGTATTTATAGCTTAAGTTTTCATTGAAAAATTTGCTCTTTGATGGCATTTTATTTATCGTTGTACTTATCAATGCTTCCAAGAAATAATCAGTTAAATTGCTACACCGAATGTATCATATGAAGCATCATTATATCATTGACTGTGAATGATACACTTAATAGAAGGTATCAATTTATTTGTTCTTAACTAACATTTTTTCTTATTGCTTTTAACGACAAGAATACTAGGAACAAGAATCTTCACGCACAGTATTATACTATTGCTACCAAATTAATCAAAGGATTCACTGGATATTTCTATGTTGTCTATGTCTAAATTGTGGGTATCATGTTAGCGATCTTTCTCTTTGTTAATTATATATCAAGTCTTTTTAGATAATCTCTTGGGGCCAAATGTTATTTGTTCTTTACACCTATAAAGGCTCTTACTAATATTATGAATGTTAAAAGAAATTACGTATATTTATGATTTAGATCGAATGAGATCATCTATTGCATTTCCTATTTCATTAATAACATCGTGACATTTGGCATGACTAGGGTTCAAGTTGTAGGATATATATAAGGAAAAAATATATTTTATATCTTACACCATTAATTATGTCACGTGTTATTATTTTATTGATGTAATAGGAAATATAACATGGATAGGCAATAGAAGATCCCGATTGGATTTAGACATGCGTGGTAGCAAAATCAAAGGAATTAACTGATTAAGTGAAAAAAAGAATATTGTCAATTAATTAACAGAGAATGACAAAATGGGGCTTCCTTTTTCCGTCATTTTCTATGCAAATGAGAATTCCTAAGTAATCATCTACGGAGTACAGACTGTTTTGCAGAAATTATTTAAAGTAAAGTTATATTGACAGATACTCCATCTGTCACGTTAATAATGACTCATTTTTTATTTTGGGACGTTCCATTAATAATGATTTATTTTCTTATTGGATAAAGTTTAACACATGAGTTGTTTATTAATTTTTGTGCGATTGATAAAAGTTAAATATTTATTAATAATTGTGTAAAAAGTAAATAAATTATTATTAGTAGTACGGACGGAATACATAGTTAAAGGAATCATTGTTTCATCAAATAGATGTCTTCCGGTCGGAGATCCTCACCTCGAGATAATGTGTCTACTCCTCGAGGAAGGGGTGCACGATGTTCTCCTCTTACTATCGGCCGGGGTAGTTCTCCGGGCTCATCATCCGGATATGACTCGGGAACAGGGGGTCTGAGCCACCACATTGGTGGCATACATTTAGGTGGTCCGTCATCTGGCTCCGATACAGATCATCATGGGGAGCAGAGACCCACGGGGGACTTTGTTCTCGCAGTGAGTGAGCTAGGGTACGTAAATAAAATTACATATTCAATTTTAACAAATATTTAATAAATAATTCAGAAGACTAATATAAATCAAATTAAAATGATCTATGTAGGGGATTTTACCCGCACGGCGCCCCGACTGATTACATTTGGGAACTATTTAAAATAGTTCTCAATTCGACTAGATACAGTTGGAAGCTGACGCCTAAGGACGTGAGGCAGAGATACTGGGAGGAGTTTAAGGTTCGAAAAATTTCTACAACTTTCAAATTATTTCTAAATTATAACTTATAACTATATATTGAAGTAATTAACTACAATTTCTAACATACATTTTGGATGTTAGAAAAAGTTTACTTGGGCACCGTCTCTTGATGCCAAGATTCGAGAGTTGTGGTACGATAAGTGTCGGGAGAGGTACAATGATTATATATGCGGGATCAAGAGGAGGAGGAATGATCCGCCACCCAGAGGTGGGAAGCTTGAGTGGTGGAGTGATGATGTCTGGATGGGTTGGCTCGCTTACTGGTCTAGGGATGATGTTGTTGCTAAATCCTAGGCAGCGAGGCGCAACCGGCTGTCTGAGCCACAGGGACCGGTGACTGGTCCTATCAAGCATAGGGGAGGGTCGAAGTCCGTCATGCAACGAGCTGAGGAAAAGGTAATTTCAAATCATAATTTCAAACATGTTTTATAGTTTAATTCATATACACATGTTTCAATAACACAACCCCATTGGTATGTCATGCACAGGCTGTTGAAAGGGGAGTACAGCCGATAGATTGCATGTTCGACTCCTTCCTCGATGAGCATCGGTACCCAGACGGGACGTACACCGATGCAAAATTGGAAGCGATAGCGGTAAGTCTTAATTTCAAAGTAATATATATAGTTTATAATTGCAACCTTTATATATAATATGTTATTAACAAATGTTCATTTCTTGTTTACATGCAGACTGAGGTGTTTGCCCATGCTGACGCGGAACGGGCCCAGCTGCCTGAGGGTGACCACGATGCGGTGGACACCAACGAGATATACTTGGAGGTTCTTGGCACCCCAGACAAGAAGAAGAGATTGTTCGGTACGGGAGGCGCAGGGAAGACGTTGAGAGCCTCCAGGTTCAGTGGCTCTTCGTCCGCCTCACGAGCCAACAGGAACGAGGTTGAGGAGCTGCGGCGCCGAGTCGAGGAGCAGGAGCGCGAGCGACAAGAGTACATTGCCGAGCAGCGGAGATTGGCTGACCAGGTGGCGATGGTGCAGACTCAGTACGCTCAAATGATGCAGTGGATGCAGTCTCAGTCCCAGGGAGGAGCAGGTGGACCCTCATTTCCCCCGTTTCCCCCTCCCGATTATGATTCATAGACTATTTGTACGGTTGCTACACACATTGATACTATTTTTTTGTATTTCAACATTTATAACATCTTTGGTTAATTATATTAAATTTTGAATTTCAATTCAAACGATTTCGTAAATTTTAAATTATTGTTCAATATTTTATTTTATTTGTATTGTTTGTTGTGACAGGTTATAGATTACCGTCATTACAAAAAATATATAAAAAAAATATTTTACAGAGCTAACGACGGAATTGTAGTCCGTCGTTACTAACGACGGACTTTTTCTTTCCGTCGTCCGTGAGCCTAACGATGATCGAAATACAGACGGAAAATTCCGTCGTTAAGCCTGACGGACAACGGATTTTCTCGGCTGGACGACGGAATATTCCGTCGCCAGTAGGCGTTTTTTTTGTTGTGTCGTGTATTAGGATTCAGATTTTATAGGTCGTGTACAATAACAAAAATTGTGAATAATTTTTATATTTACAGTCAATTATCCCTTCATTTAATATGTATAAAATAAAAATAACCTTCTCCCCCTATAATTAAACTACAAACATTCATGAACTGTGTTTTGTTGCACAATTCGAAACCACCAAATAAAATATACTCCCTCCGTCCACGAAAGTTCTTTAAATTTTGTCATTTTAGTTTGTCCACAAAATTTCTTTACATTTCAAACTTTCCATTTATAGTAAGTGGATCCACTCAACATATACACACAACTCAATTAAAAATAAAAAATCATGTGAGACTCAAATTCCACTCAATACACACAATCACTTAAAAATAATAAAATAGCTGGGTCTCAAACTCCACTCATTACATTAAAACCCGCACCGAATCAAAATGACAAAAACTTTTGTGGACGGAGGGAGTATATTATAATCATACTCGTTTAATATTGATCTAATTTTATAAATTTTTTGTGGTGATTTAACATGATTATATTACGTGTACAATTAACGAAGAAATGAGATCTACAAGGGGTCCTTATATTGTGTGATATTTATACCAAATATTTCATTCGTCCTGTTAATAATGACCCATTTTCCATTTTGGGACGTCGCATTAATAATGATCCATTTCCTTTTTGGGTAAACATTAATACATGTGTTATTTATTGGGTTTTGTGATATAGGCATGTATTGAGTGTTTATTGGTATTCGTGTAAAACGCAAATAAGTCGTTATTAATGGAACATATGAAATATTAAAATAGGGGTTCATTATGGTATAGGTGAGACATTTTGTTAAAAATAGAAAATGATTGGATGATTGATTTGTGTAGATCCAAATAATATTAATAATTAGGAATTAATTCTGTTTAAATAAAGCAGAATGTTTGCATTGTTAATTTGCAATGCAAAAGGTATAATAGTAATATTCAGACCGAGAGAAAATTAAGGGATATACATATGATTCAAAAAATCAAATTTTCCAACAAAATAACAAACTTTCAGCATTTAATTCGAATTAGTACTAACTCCTCAAAAATCTCCTCTCAACTGAAATCCTAAGAATCATTTACTCTCTTTCTCATCTCCATCCCAAAAAATTTGCTGAAAATGGCGAAATTAATTCTAGTATGTCGAACATGACAATGTAGAGATGTTGCAATTCAAGACGATGATTTTGAAGATTCACTGAAGTGTGATAGGGATACTAATACAAATTATATGTGTATATAACACAAACTATTAATAATTAAGAATTAATTCTATTTAAATACTTATGATGAACACACTGCAAATTATATATACATATAACGCAAACTATAACATGTTATGATACAAGTAAACGGAAAACAACTAAAAACCACAAGTCATATATATAAACAAGCATTCATTTAAGTAACTAAATGCAAATATATAAATTTTATCAATGCAAAAATAATATATACTTTAATTACTAAATTATGTCAACTAAATAAATCAAGTTTGAAACTAAATTGATACAACAACGAATGAAAAAACATAACATTATATGATTGAACTATAAATATCCATCGATTTTTAACAATACAAAAGTATTCTCCATCGAAAAATATCACTATAAAAAAACATCAAACAAGCAACAGATGGGACGACGGATTGCAAATCCGTCGTCGTCTGGGGACGGACTAGCGACGGACTGACAAAAAAGAGAGAAAAGGGTTGTGAATGGGTGAAAGGCCTGAAGTTTTCTAACGGTTATGTCTCAAATATGGGTAGATGTGTAGACATGAGTAAATTTAAAATGTTTGGGATGAAGAGACATGATTGTCATGTTTTCATGCAGCGAATACTACCCATAGCATTTCGAGAACTACTCCCACAAGCTGTTTGGAAGTCAATAACAAAGTTGTGTTTATTATTTCGTTATTTGAAATCACGAAACATAAAGAGTGACGATATGGAGACACTTAACAATAACATCCCACTGATTTTTTGTAAGCTTGAGCGTATATTTCCACCAAGATTTTTCGACTCAATGGAACATTTTTCTATCCATCTAGCTGACGAGGCAAGTGATGGAGGACCAGTTCAATAT
Organism: Leonotis leonurus; assembly: GCA_026898415.1. Taxonomy (NCBI): domain Eukaryota; kingdom Viridiplantae; phylum Streptophyta; class Magnoliopsida; order Lamiales; family Lamiaceae; genus Leonotis; species Leonotis leonurus. The sequence goes on from JAPKLX010000398.1 coordinate 100,706, forward strand.
CGATGGATGTACCCATTTGAAAGGTACTTCAAAACATAATAATTTTATTACTATTTCAACTAATACGTTATGTTTAATGTTTTCCAAATGAAATCATTTCAATACAATTATTGGAGAAAATTGAAAAAATAATGTCAAGAACAAAGTGTTGAGGGATTCATATATAATGCATACTTAGTGGAGGAAGCCACTGAATGTTGCTCCTATTATTTTGAGGATCATGTCAGTACGATACATAGGGACTTGCCTCGCAACTACGTTGGAAGATGTTCTAATAGTGGGGAATAAGATCAACCAGACTTGCTTTCCATATTCAAATTGGCTGGACGTGGTTTTGGAAAGACAACCAAAAGATCATTGGATGATAAGGAATACAGAGCTGCTCATCTATACGTACTCCATAATTGAGTGAAGATCAATCCCTATATCAAGTAAAGTTTTACAACTCAATATAATCACACTTCTATTTAATTACTTTATAGCTTTTATTAACTAATTTTTACTTGTTGTATGAACGGAGTACAAATTACAACTCAGGGTCCATGGATTTCTGACAGGAACATTGACAAAAAAATGTTGATAGAATTTCTTGAATGGTTTTGTACCTATATGAGTCAAATTGTCACTAATCGAACTTGAATTGAATTTATAACATATATGCATCAATAACTTGATAAATATAAATTTGTGTGTGATATAGGTATAAACTTATGTAACAGATCCAATTATGGGGAATATTGCACGTGGACCTTCACCAATAATCACAACACATCATGGTTATTTGGTGAATGGTTATAAATTTTACATGATATCTCACAGAACTCACAAAGCAACTATGAGTAGTGGTGTGTGCATCAAAGTTGGTAACTATGGAGACTCAAGTGAGACAGATTTTTATGGACAATTAGTCGAAGTGTGCGAACTCACATATCCAGGATTATACAATAAAAATATTATTTTATTCAAGTGTGAGTGGTTTGACACTTCGCCGATCAGTAAAAGGGTTGATCCGCAGTTCAAATTAGTATCTGTAAATCATACATGCAAACTTAGAAAGTATGAACCTTTTGTATTAGTCATCCAAGCTACACAAATGTATTACTATTCATATCTGAGTATGAATCAACAATGTAGAGACTGATGGGAAGCTTGTTCTATCAAGACAAGGTTCACTGTCAATTAATCTCAAGTTGATGTGTCTAGTTCTACGTTAGAGTCATCGTATTAGGAGGATGATGATGTGCATGTAGTAAACATTATCGATGTAGATGATACTATATCTGTTCACCGAGACGGTGACTAGGTAGAAATTGAAGATGATGAAGAATATCAAGACTCTGATAATGTCCTCAAAACAGAAGAAGATGAAGAAGATGATGATGAATATGAAGAATATGAAGCAGAAGATGACAAAGAAGAAAAAGAAGAAGATGACGAGGATGACTATGTAGATGAGGATGGGGAAGATGAAAATGACAATGAAGAAGATATCGGAGATTAATACATTGTTTAGAAAATTTACCATATTCTAATTTCAACTTATTAATTATAAATGCAACTCATTGTATAATCAATATAAAACTTAAACTTATACATTATACGTTTTTTTTATAAATGCAACTTATTTATTAATTTTCAACCTAATAGATGTCTTCGAGTCGTATAGCTTCCCCACGGGATGATGTTGGTACTCCTCGAGGAAGGGGTACACGATGTTATCCATTATCCACCGAGGTCGGCCGGGGTTCCCTGAGCTGATCATCTAGATATGAGTCGGGGACTGGTCTGAGCTACCATGTTGGTGGCTTACGTTTAGGCAGTCCCTCATCAAGCTCCGATACTGATCCTCACGTGGAGCCGAGACACACATGCGACTTCGTTCTATCTCCGAGTGAATTGGAGTACGTATATACAATCACATATTCAAATTAAACGCATATTTAATAAGTAAATCAAAAGACTAATATATATGTTTCATAAATGACTTGTGTAGGAGATTTTACCCGCATAGCGACCCTGCTGATTATATCTGGGAACTCTTTAAGATTATTCCGAATCCGACTGGATACAGTTGGAAGATGATGCCTCCTGACGTGAGGTAGAGATATTGGTGTTAGGGTTTGTATACCTCAAAGCATATTTGATGCTTGGACGATGTATCAAACTTGTTTTCAGTTGCACTTTAATGAGAATAAATGTTTCTATCATTGATTTGTTATTTATTATTGTTATATATATTGAATTGCAAACAAGTCCATTTATTACAATTGTAGACTGTGTGGTGGATCGATGATCACGGAAGGTCACACGTCGGCTCATTTGTAATATAAAGTCACAGTCTAGACAAACTTGGACAGTCTAGTCGGTAAAGACTGCGATATCATTTCGATGCGACTGACCTTAGCCCGCAAAATGATATCAGTATGTATAAGCGGATACACATGCTTTGCGTATACATATTGAGTGGTTTCACAATGAGATAAGTTATAATGTGTTGATACTTAGAACAAGGTCTCGGAAATTAATTCATTTCTTAATCTGTGACGATAACATTAGTATATGCGGTTGATTATATGCTGCTTTGATTCATCAACGCTTGCGAGTTTTTCGTAACTCTAAATAGTGATGTTTTGGGTAATAGTCATTGGCTTAGCCAGAAGTGCTCGACAGTCAGTCGTACAGAATCGCGTCTCGGTGAAACGAGTTGATAAATCCGCATGAGGCGTTCAGAAAGGTTTATTACATAAGAAACCCGGTCGGTTGAGAATTTTTTCCATATGTTATTAAAGGTTTGAACCGAATCACTCATGAATAAATATATTAATTAATTGTGGGTTGTTAGCAAACTCAATTAATTAATGAATTTAGAAAATCTTAAACGCGGGAAATAATTAATGACAAAAGGGTTAAGTCCGTAATTCGAATGAATCAAGATGAGTTCAATATTTATCTTATAGTGGAGTCGATAAATATTTATAATAGAACTGCTCTTTGTTGCATTTCCATCGAGTAATTAATTGGAGGACAATTTAATTTAAATTAATTAATTTAAGTCTAAAGGTTGGGCCAACCAATTAATTAAATTCAATTGGGCCAAAAAAGGAGACTTGAAAATTAATTTAATCTAATTATGGATTTTTCCAAGCCCATATTAATTTTAAATATAATTCAAATTTGAATTTGAATTGTAGTTGTAACTGCAAGAGATAAAGAGGAGATTATGGTTCTATTATTTGAATCTAATTCATTCTTTTTAGAAACCCTATCCTAGCCCACTATGTCTATAGATAGAGAATAAGAAGAAGCCATTTTCTCTCTCCTACCTGGAGAAACCGGCGCTCCATAGTAGATATTCTAATAGATAGACCGGGAATAATATAGAAGTTCATAGGCTCGGATTTGGTGGAGATTCCAACGGTGTGGATTGTGGATCGTTTGCTAGCGATTCAAATCAATTCTCCACAAGCAGAGGATTAAGCATAAGGAGAAAGTATAATTTATATTTTCACATTATATTCTCCTATGTGCTTTAAGAATTAATTATTCATATAATTTATTAAACCTATGGATCCTGTATTTTCGTGAGCCCCGTACAGGTTCCATCAGTATCTACACTTAACAAAGCACATACATATACTCATCATTATCAAATGTTAGTAAATAGTAGTATAAATTGCACTTGAGTTTTACAATCTTGATACAAATTAATTAAATTAAAGACAAAATGAGATGCAATTTTAAAAGTAAAAGCACAAAGAGAGGGAGAAAGAAGAAGAAGTGTGACCGTGAGCAATTTTGATAGCAATTGCAATTTTCTCATCTTAATCAAGGAAGAGGAAAATTAATCCACAAAGAATCAAACATTTCAAGTATATTTTAGATATAATTACCTAAAATATGGAAGTAGGTCACACATAAACCGATCCCTTACCCCTTTTAAGACTCCTTCAATACAACTAGGGCTTTGCATTGAGAGGTAGAGTTTGAAACCTCCTTTCTCTTTAGCAACAAGACTCGCGAGTCATTGGAGACGGAGACATTGGCGACGAGCTACTCTATGGTGCTAGAGTTTTTGAGATTGCAGCGGCGGAAGAATTTGACACGCCGCAGAAAGAAGAAGTAGGAGAAGTAAAATTATAGAGAGAAGAGTCGCGTCTTTAAGCATTTTTGATCTAATATTTGATTTTATTATTTTTTAATATTTTAATTTCATTAATAACAGTCATTCTTAACAATATTTTTTAAGTGTTAAGTAAAGTACGTATAAAACTTTATATAGATAACAGTTGTCACTCAACTGTTAACAATAGTGGTAGATATAAATTACGGTTTATTAAAAAACGTTATCATTATAATAAGTTACATTAACACTGATAACACCAATTGTTATCTATCATAAAATAGGCACATATATAACGATTTATAAAAAATACCGTTATCCATGTTATATTATCTATTTATAAATTTCTTGTAGTGTGTATAATATTCTACGATTAAATTTTAATTTATTATTAGTATTTTTATTTATTTTATATATCTTAGTTTGATTTTATATGTAGTATGGGTTCATCCCATTCAAATAGGATATATATTATTTTTTAACATTTAATGCGTATATAATTTTTAAAATATTTAAAAAAAATCATTATACTTTTAATTAAAACTTTTATTAATTATTCTTATGCATTTAACTATTATGACTAGTTGGGCTTGGACCTTGTAGATCTCGTTTGGTCGTTGACTGTACACGTAATATAATTATGTTACGTAAATCATAAAAATATTAAATGAGTATGATTATAATATATATTTCATTTTGGGGGTTTCGAATTTATTGACACAAAACACATTTCATCATTATTTCGGATTTTAAAAATGGGATTATATTATATTAACGACATCTATTATCTAAACATTAATTTCACTACCACTATATATATTAATAGTTAAAGACAAATATTTAACTACTAAAATAACACTATTTAGTTAATTATAAAAAATAGCCAAAGATAATTAATGTGGGGGAGAAGGGTATTTTTCTTGGAGTTGATTATAAAGAATAGCCAAAGATAATTGTGATTTGTGAAACATAAATAATAGCCACTAACGTAACACTTTTTAAATTCTATTCATTTTAATTGTGAATTGTCATAAAAACTATTTTAGTTAAAATGATATATTTTTTATTTTTTTTACCATTACGCCGTGTATTATGCATGAATCATATTATTCATACTCATATAGTATGTATGAATCAGACGATTTACGGATGTAGAACAATTATAATATGAACAGAACAGTGAAGATACCGCTTTAACTTAATTATCTAGGAATTGGCTATCGAAACAATTGCTATTTTAATTCTTTGGGCATATTCATATCAAAACTATGTACAATCTTTTTGTTAGTTTATGTTTCTTGTTTTGTTTGCTTTCTCGAATTGTTTTTAAGATTTCTACAAGAAAATAAATTCTTTAACTCTAATTAACTCTCTATTCATTCTTAATATAACCGCATCTATTTTGCATTAGATTTATCACTAACACTCTATTAAATATATTATTGCAAATTATTTATCACCATCAGTTCAAAACATTTCATGTATTCCAAAAGTTTCTATCATACAATTAATCAATTATCTCAACTTTAAATCTATCATTCTTAAGTTTCTATCATACACTATCCCTATGTTTAGTTTTCAAACAATTTGGATTAGTGTTAAGGAATCTTTTTAGCTGCAATATTAATGAATAATGAGGTTTCAATTCTCCACCAAAATAGTTAGAATTTAAAGATTCTAGAAATCAGTAGGAACAAGAATCAAATTTATAGCGTAGACTACAAGAAAAATATTTTTTATCTAGTAATTACCAGTCCTATAAATAATTCCCTTGCTATTTCCAACATACACAAAGTAATTAAAAGAGTAAACACATATATACATTTTCTCTCCAGTTTCATTTCTAAAGAGAGGATGATGATGATGATGCAAATGCAAGAACAAAAGAAGATGAAGGTAAAGAAAGGGTCTTTGGCAGTGCAAGTGGGAGATTGCTCCGAGTTTCGAAGATTTATTATTCCGATCTCATATTTATACGATCCTTTATTTCAAAGGTTGCTTGAGGAATCACGGGAGGTGTATGGTTTCGACAACCGCGGGATTCTTACATTGCCTTGCTCGATCGATGATTTTCTTCTCGTACAGTCACAAATCGAGAGTCGTAGCAAACACATCCGTTGTCGGAAGCAACACCACGATATGCAATATCTATCTACTGCGCAATCATGTTCATATCCTTAATTGGCAAGAATAGAGTGATTAAGGGCAGTTGTGTTGGAACTAGAAAATAATATTAGTTAGTGATCGTTTTTGAGAAACTCAATTGTCATATCTATAGGTACTCATCCATCGAGAACCATGTAAATTTTCTCGTCAATTATCAATGGTTATACTTCCTCCGTCCCACTAAGCTTGACACAATTTCTTTATTTGAACGTCCCACTAAATTTGACACATTCCTAAAATAGTAAAAGATCCTACCACTTTATCACTCTTATTGGGACGGAGGGAGTACATATTTTTCTCATTTGATCTTGCAAATCAAACTCTCTATTCCTTTCTAATTCTAAACAACTAATTATCATTTGAAAGATTAATGTGATGTTCTTCTAATCGTTTATGACATGATTAAGAATTATATAAATTTGAATTTATTGCCCTTAAGAAATTTCAGATCTAACTTAATACCCTCATGAATTGAGAGAAAATCTTGGATTTTTAGAGTAATTAGTATATTTTCTTGTTAGGTCTTGTAATAGTAATATTAAAGTATTTAATATAGGTAAATAATTGTTTTTAAAGATATTTAAGTAATTGAGGCTTGGAGTTTTGAAGATGTATAATATAATTAATATATTTTAATAAGGGATAGATCGTATAAAAATGTCAGTTTTCATACAAATTAAGAAGCAATTTTGTACTTAATATATTTAAAAATAAAAATTAAACTATGTGTCAGGAATCATATTTGAACTGGTGAAACGATGACTTTCAGTCCTCTGCTCTACCGGCTGAGTTATCCCGACCATTTGCTCCATTCTAGCATCCCTCCCTCCTTTAATTAAATGACATGAGTTGATGTTAATTAAAGGGATATGGAGATAAAAAAAGTTTTCTACAAAGTCCTATAATTTCAATGCTATTCTACATTGTACATTATTGCACGGACATGTTAGATCCGATGCATTTATAAGAATTAGTCAATGCATCATAATATCAATATATTTTATGTATAAACTTGAGATTTCGTTAATTTGAATTATAAATAATATAATGATCACGTTTCAAATTGATTCATAATTCCTATTAAAGATTAGTCCTTATTTTGTTGAAAGAGTATAATCGAATTGCAAACGAGAGAGGATAAGAGATAAAATTGGGGAAAAATTTGTTGACTATATTATGAAAAGTTATTGAGAAATTACAAGTGACGACTATTTATACTAATTTTAACAGCTAACAACTAATCCCAAATTAAGATAATAATTATAATTCTCACATTTCCCCTCAAGATGAAGAGGGAAACAAACGATCTTGACAAAAGAAAAAATATGAACTCCCCAAATTTAAGGCTTCTAGCGGCCATTCGGACATATTAACGAGTGATGGATGTGATTTTCATCTTACCTTTAAAACCTTTCGCAGAAAAGCTGATCATGACAAGACTAAATGAAGAAGTCCGGGCTAACTCCGTGCCAACAGCCGCAGTAAGACTTGGGGCAAGTGTTCTTCGGAATGACTGGGTGTAAAGGGCATGGAATCCAACCTCAAGCTCAAAATCGAAAGAAAGTAGCAAATCATAGTTCAGGACCGGAAAGTGCTAGTTCGAGCCCATCCCTTAATATAGAAACAATGTGGTGAGGAGAGCGAGCAGTAGAGAAGATCGTATTGTGAGGAGTAGATCAAAGTTGGACATTTTGTTCGGTGAACGTGTTTTACATTGTTTCAACGGGATAATGAAAACTGAAATTTGATGGAAAAGGAAAATGGGAGACATGGAAGGAAAATTTTAGAAGAGGGAACGAAAAATGGAGATTAAATGTGGCTGACGTACGTGAAGATAGAAAAAGAAAATGGAAATGCGAGCGAGAGAAGGAAGCGTGAAACCAATTGAGAGCAGGCATATAAAGGAAGAGTGAGAGTTGGTTGACTGATGAAGAAAATTAGTATAATTTTCAAACTCAAGTTCAAAACCTATTTCTAATACTGATGGATTAATATTGAAGAGTGAAACGATGGAATATTGAACAAGTGTAAACTGCTAGCAACCTGAAATGTAAAGAATTATTGTGCGAAAACTGAAGGACGCCCACAAAGGAGAGAATCAAATTGCAAATCAAACCAATGATCTGCACAAATTTAGAAGACAACAATAAACAAAAAATCACAACTCGATCGCAATTTCAAATGAGCCAGAACAAAATACATTAAGATCAACAACAATATTAGAAGACAAGACACGCTCTACGGCGTAGAGACTGAACAACCAATTTTTGTCGAGAAAATAGAAACAACAATCGATTTCTTATGAGTGACACAAAACTACTGATTTATAGCGAGAGAGAGAGAGAGACAAACTCTTAATTTAATTGGAAACAAAAAAAATATAACATCGATAAAATCAACATTTGAATTTAATCGAGAGAAACTTAATTTAGATTTGAAGATCTTAGATCTGAGAAAAATCTCATCCGAAACCAAAGGATCGGAGCGACAGATAAGAAGATATACCGATTAAATCGGCGAGCAAACGAAGAATAAATAGATCAATAATCAAAAAATTTGATTTCAATCGAAGAGTAGAAAATAAACAGAATATGACCGATAAGAGAGAGATGAAACAAATCGCTGATCGAAGATGAGCACAAACCACACAAAGGATTTTAGGTGCAGCGAATTTGCACTTTGATACCGTGTTGAAAAAGTAGATTCATCACAGAATTAAAATGCCAACGAAAACAAAAAATTGCTGAGACAGAAGAAAGGTAAAAATTAGATTTTTTTTACTAAGTACATTATGAAAAGTTAATGATAAATTACAAGTTAAGAGGATATTTATATTAGGGAGAAAATTAATTCTACCCACTTTTTAAAATGTATATGAATAAAATACCCACTTACCAAATGTGTATGAATAAAATACCCACTTTTTTGACCATATATTACTTTGATTATTATATTTTACTTTTTCACTAACTTCTATGCACCTAATCTATCTCTTTTTTACTTTCTCTTGTCCAACTTCTCTTCCTCCTATCTACCGTGCACTTCTCCCTTTCTACTGTGCACCGCTTTGGACATTGATCTCTCGGGTAGATGCATTTTTTCGAGCGGTATTGATAGATTCAAGTAGGATAACATCTATTATATCTAAAAATATAAATACCACTCGGGTAAGATTAACTATAACAAATACCACTGGTATAGGCTACCGGCGGTAGATGCATTTTTCCGAACGGTATTGATAGTTTCACGTAGGGTAACATCTATTATACCTAAAAATATAAATACCGCTCGTGTAAGATTAACCATAGCAAATACCTCTGGTATGGTATATGGTACTGGCGGTAGATGCGTTTTTTCGAGCGGTATTGGTAGATTCACATAGGATAACATCTATTATACCTAAAAATATAAATACCGCTCGGGTAATATTAACCATAACAAGGTATAGGGTACCAATGGTAGATGCGTTTTTCCGAGCGGTATTGGTAGATTCACGTAAGGTAACATCTAGTATACCTAAAAACATAAATACCGCTCGCGTAATATTAACCATAGCAAATACCGCTGGTATAGAGTACCGGCGGTAGATGCATTTTTTCGAGTGGTATTGATAATTTCACGTAGGGTAACATATAGTATACCTAAAAACATAAATTTCACAAATTTTACGAGTTCAAGCAGGTACTCGAAAGAGAAAAAATAAGTGGTCAAAAAGTGGGTAATTTTAATATAAATATTTTAATGTGGGTATTTTCTTCATCTACAATTAGCAAAATGGGTATTTATCATATTTAACACTTTATATTAACTATAACAGCTAACAACTAAAAGAATTAAACTAATATTTTATAACCCCTATCTTACATTAAGAAGGGAAAAGTAGTACAGATAGGACTCTCTGTTCAGAACACAAGTTACAACCATGACATCTATTAAAGCAACTACACAGAAACTTCCAACAAGATTAAAAAATAACTACTAAAATTTAAGAAAAATATCAATGAACTATGTAAGAATCTATATCTATCTATAAAAGAAAATGTATGGTACATTAAAAGTTTTGTATCTGCCATTGGAGACGAAGAAAGTCTTGCACTGAGCAAGGCAACTTTATAGGGCCACTAACGTATTTGTAACCATAGACTTCCCCGGCTTTATCCAGAACCCTTTGAAAGAGGGGATGATAAAGATACCATATTGGAATTGAAAACTTTTCATAATCTTCACTTTGATCATCATAATTTGATAATCCCACTTCCACTGAGATCCTACCTTTCTTCAACTTCATCTTCTTTGCCCCTTCAATTCTCATAATAATATTTCAAGTTGCCAAATTGGGGTTTGATTGAAGATGATGATGATTTCTTGTTTTGATAATTTGTTTCTTGAATTAATTGTTTCATGGGATGGATGGAACATGTATATATATATATATACTATTATAAAGAGATATATGCTCTTTAGTTATGAGGTGGCAATATAATAATACTACAAGTATTAGTATGAATACAAACAATGTGGCACAATGTTCGAATTATTTAATTTGATGTAGCAATCAATCACGGAATTTATGTTAAATATCAGTCGCCCTTTCATTCCTTAGTACTATATAATCATTAAATGACATCCATTTAGAATCACTTACCAACAGGAATAAGATTGAGGAATCAAGATCAAATCTTGTATTTATAAATAGGTTAAAATTTTAGTCAATAAAATTAAGGGAAAAATAGCATATCCGTCCCTAGGGTAGAGGCCCCTATGGTGGATCATCCTTTATGGTCCGATTTATTTTAAATGGGCTCCTAAAGTCAATAAGTTGTTGTAACTTAACCCTCCATTCTAACGGTCGTTTAATGTCGTTAAGTAAATTAATTTTTTTATTTTAGCAACTTATTAAATTCAGGGGCCTATTTGAACAAAAACTGGACCATAAGGGGTGATTTGTCATAAGGGTCTCTACCCTAGGGACGGATATGCGACTTTTCCCATATTTTAAATATCATGTATATTATATTATATGCTCATTTTCACTAAAAATAAAATTTAATTAACGACGTTAAACGGTCGTTAGAAGGGAGAGTTAAATTGCAGCAACTTATCGACTCTAGGGGGCCATTTAAACAAAATTAAACCATAAGGGGTGATCCGTCATAGGAGCCTCTACCCTAAGGACGGATATGCTACTTTTCCCTAAAATTAATTTAGGGCTGATACCATCTTCTTGATTTTAACAATTTTTGGCGGCATCTAATTATGTCCCATTGGCTCGAATACTAGACTAGACATGTTTAACTTAATTCCATGAGGCAAAGCAAGAAAATTGAAGTTGATTGAGATGATGAGAAAATAAATTATGTTACAAAGACTAGTTCAGTTCTGTTAAAAGTACTAGCTAGATTGGTATAAATATTGAGTTTTCAATCGGATCAACAGCTTAAGATCATTTTAGATTGTACCGTGTGCGTGTCCAAACCTCTTTTTTGCAGCTCATACATATCCAAATTCATATTTCAGGCCAATTTTTAACACCTATATCTACAATGTATGACTAAAACAAGCTAGGGGAAGAGATATTATGTCACAAACTTGAGAGTGTGCTAGCTCTTCGTAAACTCAATAATTAGTATATAAGTTTGGTTTAATTTAAATGCTCATTTAGAAAAAACTAAACTAGACTTTGATTATCACTCCCTTTAACTTGCATTGTTTTTGTTGATCTATCAATTAATTCCAAAAATTGGGTGACCTTAAACTTGAATATGAGAACTTTAAGTTTAGTAATATATATCTCGTTGAGTGAGAATGTAAATTAGTGTTTCTAGTCCTTTCTCTTTTTTCAGCAAGGAATATATATTTATATATATATATATACATGTATGTATAGTATGATCATATTTAAATAAATGTATTTATTTTAATTAAAATCAATTTAAACCATTCATAATTTAATCAATTGATACAATTAATTTTTTTCAATTGCTATGTAACCAACCAAACTCTTAAATTTTGAAAAACTCTATTCTTTTTTTCTAAATAAATTTTAATAGTAAAAGATATTATTTTTAGATTAATTTCATATTACTTTATCTTATTTATTTTTAAGTAATTTTCTTTAATAAATATTAAATTATATTTTAATCAATAAATTATATTTGAAAAATATATTTTATAAAAAAATAAAAGAAGAAAATGATAGTCCAATTTTTCGGATATGTGAATATTAGGATTACTTGTTAGAAATATTTTTTCTTCTATAAAAATTGAATTACATTAAATTTAAATTACAAAATCGTGTCATAAAAGATTCGAACCTAAGACCTTATGCCTCTGATATTAACCCCACTATTAAGCTATCACACGCATGCAAACATTCTTGCTAACAAAAACATTCTTGCTAACAAAAAAGTAGCCCAATATGTAGTCATACAGATATATATAGTTACAATTCCGGTCCAAAATAGTAGATACCAAAGTAGGTAGCCTGTATAATGTAGCTTTCGGAATATTTTCTTATCCAAAAAAACAAAATAGCTGAATAATTAATTATTCAGTCTATTCATACAAAATAGATCCTACCAAAATAGGCTGTACTTGGTACATGGTACAAAGCTAGTTACAGAATTTACGTTCTTCTAGTATTCTCAAACCAACCAGAAACTACCGTGTCTGTTTCGGTGATGAGGACACGTTAAACAATTTGGAAAAATAAAGATCATATTAATCAACGTACTTTGTTCCGGATGATCTGTTAAAATGAAAATTGTGAAGATTATAGTCAATTCCCAGGTAAATTAAAAACTGGTAGGAATAAAATATGTCCAAAATTAGAAGAAAAAAAAAAGAAATTAAGAAAAGAAAACCGAGTGATATTTAAGCTTTCCAAAGCCCATATGTTTCAATAGAACTAGTCCCAATTTGTTGAAATTGATTATAGAGTCATATATTTGTCTTAAATTCTATTTTTTACACCCAGAATACGTGACAGATGAAATGTGGTAAATCTTCTTTTATAAAATTATACATGTTCATCATATCCTTGGGCTCGTTCGCGACACAGTAAATGAGTTAGCTGAAATAATATTAACCATAATATCTTTTACAACATAAGATACCAATATCATGTTTGATGTAATATACTAAAAATATTGGCATTTTATAATTCATTATTTGATAGGATGTATTGTATTATGCTTAAAGTTAAGTATTATTCTTGATGTGTCTCTCGGTTTAATAAAAAAAATATGAATAAGTCAATAGTGATATTAAAGGTGTTCATAGTTACGTTGAGAATCAATCAGTAACCTGACTGTCGATTTACGGTTTCAAAAGTTTGGAAATGGAACTGAAACTAAACTGTTGTCATATCGATTCACGATTTTGAATCGAACCGTGTAAAACCATTCCATTACGGTTTTAAATTGCCGGTTACGGTTCGAAAAATTTATAATATTAATATACTCAAAAATTTTAAATTTTAAATTATTTTTATCACGTACTAATTCATATTTTTATTTAAACTTTTGATTAATTTTTAATATTGTTAATTTTAATAATTACAAAATAAAAACTTTATGAAGACTTAAATTAAAGACAAATTAAGTGATACTCCATATGTTTTGAATATCATAAATTTCCACTAACACCACTAAATTTTACATATCATTAGGAGAAGTATTTTATATTAAATATTTTTTAAAAAAATTGGATAATTATGATTAATTAGTTATTTCCAAGCTATATCAAGATTTCGATCTCTATACAATAAAGTTATTTATGGAAGTTTTGAGACAGTAACAAGTCATGGAGGATCATAATACAAGACTACAAGTGCACATCATCATCATCATAAACTAATCAAGTATTCTTGTTGATGAGCCTCACAACACTCTCCTTCCCAATCTTTAACAGCCTTATTAAGTTTTTCTTAATTTCTCTTACCAGCTAATATTCGATAATTGATTAAAAGTATCATATGCATTTATTGTATGATTCTAAACACTACAATTATAAAACATTTAGCAATTCAATAAAACATTTTGTAGATTAGAGAATTCTAATTGTATGAGTTTTTATAGGGATTAGAAACGACTAGAGAGTTTGGTTTGCAAGATCAAATGAGATAAACATATATAAAAATTGATAATCGAGGAAGAAATTTACATGGTTCTCGATGGATGAGTACTATCAATTGTCACATGAGTTTCTCAAAAACGATCACTAACTAATATTATTTTCTAATTCCAACACAACTGCCCTTCATCACTCTATTCTTGGCCAATTAAGGATATGAACATGATTGCGCAATAGATAGATATTGCATATCGTGGTGTTGCTTCCGACAACGCTTGTGTTTACTACGACTCTCGATTTGTGACTGTACGAGAAGAAAATCATCGATCGAGCAAGGCAATGTAAGAATCCCGCGGTTGTGGAAACCATACACCTCCCGTGATTCCTCAAGCAACCTTTGAAATAAAGGATCGTATAAATATGAGATCGGAATAATAAATCTTCGAAACTCTGAGCAATCTCCCACTTGCACTGCCAAAGACCCTTTCTTTACCTTCATTTTCTTTTGTTCTTGCATTTGCATCATCATCATCATCCTCTCTTTAGAATGAAATTGGAGAGAAAATGTATATATGTGTTTACTCTTTTAATTACTTTGTGTATGTTGGAAATTGCAAGGGAATTATTTATAGGACTGTTAATTACTAGATATAAAATATTTTTCTTGTAGTCTACGCTATAAATTTGATTCTTGTTCTTACTGATTTCTAGAATCTTTTAAATTCTAACTATTTTTATGTTTTCTTGGCCTTATATGTTTGTGTCATAATGCAGAATTGAAACATGAACGCAGCGAAAATGATTTCTAAGCACTAATCCAAATTGAATATAATTTTTATAAGAAAAAAAAAGGGAATCTTATGTTGTTATATAGACAGTATTGCCGTGTACTATAATCACAATTTTGTTTGAAATAGATTTGGAATCTAAGAATGATAGATCTAAAGTTGGGATATATTGTTAATTAATTGTATGCTAGAAATTTTTGGAATACATGGAGTTGTTTTGAACTGATGGTGATAAATAATTTGCAATAATTTATTAAGAGTGATGGTGATAAATAATTTGCAATAATTTATTAAGAGTGATGGTGATAAATAATTTGCAATAATTTATTAAGAGTGATGGTGATAAATCCGATTCAAAATTGACACTATTATATTCAGAATGGAGAGAGTTAGAGAATTTATTTTCTTGTAGGAATCTTAGAAACAATTCGAGAAAGGAAAAAAACAAGAAACATAAAATAACAAAAAGATTAAAGTACATTGTTTGATTTGAATATACCAACGAATTAAAATGGCAATTGTAGAAGCTTAGAACCACTGGAATTACACTGTAATCCTTATAACTAAAATTAATTATAGCCCTTCCTCTCCCATAGCCTAGTTTCTTAAGCTCTGAGTCAGAAGAAACACTTATATCAGAAATTATATATAAATTGTAAAGTTAACCATCCATTAATTTGTGCACAAGACTTGTCTATATATTGATTTGTATTGAGATTGATTCTCTCAGCCAGCTTAAATAAGAGAAAATCCAAGTTAGTAGATTATTAATCTTTTGATTGATCGTTGATGTATGACTGTATGACGTTTCCCAAACCATGTAAAACTCAGTGTGCATTATTTATGTCATTTCAGTTTGATTATTCCATCTCTATAATTTCCATGTTAAACTGCCAATTTAATAATTAAATTTGTGATTGAAGAAGACTTGGACTTATTAAGATTTTCAGTTTGGCACACACACTCTCGGTTACTATTTGTCTAACGTTTAGTCAACAAATCCTCACTTGATATGTCAAGTCTTTATCGACATAAACTAATTGTAAAGGAACTTAACAACTATTCTTTTACAAATAGGGGTGAACATAAAAGACCAAAAAATCGAATCACCCGACAAATCGAACCGAAATCGATCCATAAATAAGGTTAACCGAACCGTCTGTTTTAAATTTTTTTTTTTTTTCAAATTTCAAAAACCAATAATACCGGTTCAATTTTTATTTTTATTTATGTGAAACCGGTGGTTAACCGATCCGAACCGATATAATACTTATAAATAATATATATATATACATATATATATAATTAAAAAATTTCACACATCTATTCTAAATATAATACATGACAATAATATATTTTCATTTTGCTATCCTTTTTCTAGAAAATTCTTGTTTGACGGAAGATCATCCCCTTTTGAGCATCGATGACTAGACATACATTTATAAATGAAGTGAACACTATTTAATTAGTTTAGTGAATACAAAACTTATATTAGCTACAACTTTATTGTTTTTTTTTTCTAGAACTTTATTTTATTTCTTTGATCTCTGAATTATATATTTGACTCATTTTGTCATATTAAAGTTATTATTTATCATGGTTAACCAATGAAAAATTGGTTAACCGATCCGATATTTTGGTTAACCGCTAATGCGGTTTGTGATTTTGATTTTTCATTTTTTAATGGTTAACCGAACAGATAAAAGATCGAACGATCGAATTTTTTATATTACAAATGTACGGTTAATCGACCCATGTTCACCCCTAGTTACAAATAGCATCCTTATCTAGTCATAAATGACCTCTATACTTGACTTTATAGTTATAAATAAAAATCAAAAAGTTTGTAATTGTCGTACTCTCTCCCCCAATACTCTAATACCAGCTCTTTTAAGACATACAATGTCATTTAATTTTAATAAGGCCACAACAGATTGATTATATTTTCATTAAATAACGCCTTGCATACATCATTATGAAGTCAAACCTCGTGAACTAATTCATCTAAATCCGTTTGGAATCAAAACAAATACTTCACGATAGTACATATTTATGAAGATCATCTATAATTCTCATATTTAAATAAATAAATATAATTACAATTATCGTTTAGTTATTTTTTATTATAAAAAAGGATAATAACCATATAATAGAAGATAATAACAAATAATTCTACCATGATATATCAGATAACACCAAATATCGCATATAATAATCAAATCTTTTAATATATCCAACAAATATTTAATTAAAGTTTATCGAAAAACTCTCAATAATTATATAAGACTTATTATATTAAATTTAATTTTATATTAGTATTTATTAACTTAACTATAAGATAAATAGCAAACTATTTAATGTTAATCAATATATATTATGAAATATATCTCCTTTTAATAAATTATTTCATTCATTTAAAATTCAATATTTTTCACGACCCCATTTCCCTGAAGGACGGATCCATGGAGTGCGACTTGGTGGTGAAATAAAGAAACGATTAAAAAGGATAAATTCACAAGCAACACTGGAATTAGAATTATAATCGATTACCATAGTCCGAAAATAGCTATGAATAAGAGTCAATAGCCTAAAGGCTCAAATAGAACATCATACAGATAGAAGTTCCAGAAGGTTTCAAATATGAAATACAGAATTCAAGAACTGAGATACGTCAAAAGGGGTTCTAGATTTACAATCCAGACCATTAGGGAAAACAATAAAAGTTTGCAGCGGAATAACAAAAGCCATTAATACATATATGAAGATATGTATTAACCCCTTACTACTAACAAAAAGCAACGTCTACTCAGCACTTCAACCATTGCCCTTGCTCAACCTGCAAGTTTGTGGAAATACAAGCAGGGCTGAGTACTTGATGTACTCAGTGGGTTATGCCGAAAACAAACAGTTATTGATCATGCATCATCACAGTATAACACAAGTATCTTGAAATAACCTGCGAATACAAAATATTCATTTGATTTTACCAAAAGTTGGAGCGACCACTCTCTTTTCCATGTGTCTCATCCATATCTGTAACCGATGCTAGTGAGCAATGTTTCCGCTCCCCCAGATATAATCAATAATATCAACGCTGTGAGCAAAGTTTCTGCTTCCCCAGACGTTAAAAATGGTAACAACCCTGGTGAGCAATGGTTCCACTCCCCCAGACGTTGACCAATGGGTGCCACCGGATCGGTCAATACTGACACACAGTCTTATGTGGACCGGTCCGTAATGACTCACGATCACACTCCCCATGTGTACACTAACCTTGACCAACACATGGCATAAGATCCGATCGTTATTCATAAATTGACCAGTTCGCAGACATGACTCAATACAGATAGGAATCACACACAAAACACAAAGAATTTTATGCATGTCAATCATTTCACATTTTCTTCGAACATGCTTTAATACAACAAAAGTATAGTTTGTAGTAAACCCACCTGAGACACCAGTATTCGTTGACAATTTTGGCTCTCCTTCTCGTTCCTTAGCTATCACCCCCTCGATGGACTTGAGCAATTGAGAGTATGGATTGATGCTTCACAGCTTGCTCTATCTCTTTCACTCTCCAGTCACCCTTTCTTTTCCTCTGTTTCTCTTCGGTTTCTATCGCAGATATGGAGGAGTTTGTATATGAAGAATGATAAAAGAGATGGTGTGGTTTCAATATGTGGAGAGTAGCTGAGAGATTGTGTGGTAGAGAATGAACACCATATGGTTGACGTGGGGAAGTATGGACAACTAGTTTTGTCTATTTTGTTTTATTATTATTTTTATTTTTACATAATGTATTTATATAGGAATGTAATATAATGTAATTGAGATATTTTTGTACAATTGGATGTTTCATTACATACATGATGCTTTTAAATTTCATTGAGCCTTTTATTTTATTAAAGAGAGATTTTATTAATTCAATAGGGCATTTATCAATAATTGAATAGAAATTCGAGCACGTCACAATTAACGTTAAACTCATTGATAAATAAATTTTTCGTATTTGAAACTCATCAACGAAAAATTAAAATCTTACAGATATGATACCCTAATTAATATTAAAACTTGAAAATTCTTTCGAATTAAAGTACGGGGTATTACAATATTTGATAATTAATTAAAGTTTGTTGATAACAAAAATTAATTAATACATTTTTCGTGAGTTGTCCGATTCAGAACTTTATTATGATATACGGAATAAATTCCAACCGGTCGAGTTTCTATAAAATAAACCTTTCTAAACTTCTCATGCATATATAATAAGCTCGAACTCGTCGAGATGCAATTCAACTTAATAACTTATCAGTACTTCTTGTTAAATTAATTACGACTACCCAACTTATTATTGTATAGAGCTACCATAAAATCAGAAGTATAGATACATCAAAGATTGCATAACCAGACACATATAGTTAATGTTATTGATATATCTTAATAAATAAATAATATCTAAGGCCTTGTTCTTCACTATCAACAAAGAAGAATTTATCTTATTGGTCCCGAAAGAGCTAGATTGGTGTATGGGGGGGGGGGGGGGATACACCAATTCAAACTTTTAAGGTTTTCTTGTTTTAAACTTAGGTATAAGGCTTAAGCACACTTAATAACCAAGATAGCTTAGAGTAGCAAAATAAATCTTCTTGTCAGAAAGATTTAATCTCACTCAAATAAGACCTTATGCATGGAAAACAGTAATCAAGAATAATAAAAAAAGATTTAAACTTGATTAAAGTTGTGTGTAGAATATGGTGGTTAATGCTCTTTTTAATGTGAAAACGTATACTTTCTTGAAGATATTATCAACCAAGATTTTAAATGTAAGAGTATGAAGAAGATGATGATGAAGTAAATAAGAAATAAAGAACACAAGCAGTTACTGTGGTTCGGGATAAACTGTCCCTACGTCCACGGCTCGATCAAATCTAGATTGAAAACTTTACTAGCTTTCTCCTTACTTTTTACTCGTTGAGTACGAGCCACAAGAATTATCAAATCTAGATAACTTCTTGTGATTACAAATCTTCTAAGAGTGAAAACTACAACCTTATAATACAACCAGATCAAATCTAGATCCTAAATTGGGGGTTTTGTAGAAATAGTTTTTCCAGAAAGTAAATCTTCAAAAACTGTAAACACTACTGAGAATTCTTGATGGTTGGAAGTGTTTTGAACGATGAGAGCTTGAAGATTTTAGCAGAGTAATGACAGGATAATAGCTTGAATTCTCGTGCTTCTTTCTGGAGGTGAATGTGGTATTTATAGCCTCTTTGAAGAAACTATCCGTTGGAGACGAAGACGTCCTTTTCTCATTGCATTAATGGCTGCATTAAATACATGCCAGAGATGTTGCGACACGCGCTGCCAAATGA
This sequence comes from Leonotis leonurus, assembly GCA_026898415.1. Taxonomy (NCBI): domain Eukaryota; kingdom Viridiplantae; phylum Streptophyta; class Magnoliopsida; order Lamiales; family Lamiaceae; genus Leonotis; species Leonotis leonurus. The sequence continues at coordinate 121,231 of JAPKLX010000398.1, forward strand.
GAGTAGCTTCCACCTTTCATGCGATTTTCCAGTGTATTGCCATACTGGAAATGATTCACCGTACTGGAATTTTGATATTCTCGTACTTCATTCCTTAAAGTATGCTTTTGATGTGACAATACACCAAGTGGTTGACTTGTGACAAATTTAAGTATGTCGGCAGTCCACCGTAGTTATTGTGAGGAGCAGCTTGATCTTGATGTAATGACAGTTAGTTGTTCTTCGTGTTGTACTTCCATCTTGCTGTACCTCCATCTTGTATAATGACCAGATCGTTTTGAAACATAAACGATCTGTTGTATATAAAGTAGAGATGATGACCAGATCGTTTTTGACACAAACGATCTGCTGCTTGTGATGACAGAGGGTTGATGAAGTGAAACGAGCTGCTTATCCTCAAGTAATGACTTGAGACGATCTGTTGTAGGTATTGAGCAGTGGGACGGACTTTAGAACGAGCTGCTCAACTACTTGTAATGAACTACAAGTATATTTTGTTTCTTATATCTAATTATAGTCTAGAGAACCAGATCGATATAAGTATGTTTGAAACTTCAAACCACTTTTACATTTGTGATCTGTTGATAGATGAACTAGAAGTCGAAACCAAAACAAATATAAATGACAGCGAGCTGCTACTATGTGAAGCAGATCGTTATTTAATATATGAAAACGATCTGCTCTCCACATTAGGAGCCAACTGTCTTACATAGAGAGAGAAAAAAACTTGTTATACAAACAATCATTGTGTCCAGGATATCTTACTAGAATAAGACAGATCGTTATTTAAGTTACAAAAACGATCTGCTTCTATTACAATTTAAGATAACCTTAATAGATAACAATGACAGCCTGATTTTTGGTATACAAAATATCAAAGTGTTGTTTCGAGAAACATAATCAAAACAAATATAACTTCATGGGGTTCCCAACAATTTCCCCCTTTTTGATGATGTCGAAACCACACTAATATTTTCTTTTAAGTGTGAGGTTTTAATATTGAAGGTAGTTAGAAAGCATAATAATAAATTGACAATCATAAAAACATTGCCTGGACAAAGAGATATTGTCATCAGGTTGTTTTTCAAAATAAGCTTTACTTTATTGACATAACAGCTTTACAGTTACATTTTGCATTTTTAACAGTTCGCTGCTAAATCAAAAGGCAATTAATATTCATGGTTGAGGAGGTGGTTGGCTTTCCTTTTCTGCAGAGCGTGATTGACGTCTTTGTTGATCAGCCAGCTGCGCCCTCCTCCTTTCCACCATCTCTCGTTGTCTTAATTCTGATGGCACACCGAAACTTGCGTAAATCCCATTGAAGATCTTTCGGTAATCTTTATTATTGAAGTCAATGGGATAATTCATTAATTGAGCAGAACGGTTGATAGCATTCAAAACTGCTGTATGATCAACTTCTGTGGTTCCCGGTATCCTTGGATACAAAAGGGTTGTCTTCTTTGGAGTTGTGAGAAGGGTGTTTGTCATTGCAGACTGTCTGTAGAGATATTCTATGAACGATTGATTCTTGTGTTGGGAAAGAAATTCGCGAAACAAGTCGTCTACAGAACCTCCTTGTACGTCTTGGTCCATGAGATAGTAATGCTGCATTATAAATTCCTTGACCAATTTATTCCATTGAGCAGCCTTCTTAGAGTGAATCCATGTTAAGCTTTGATGCTCTGTCAACTGGAATTTTTCGAAGAATTTGAAAATTGGATTTGATGGCTCATCTTCTTCTTCATCTGGAGATTCATCCTTATCATCTTTAGCACCAGCCTTTCTTTGACTTAGCTTTTTGGCCCTTCATAATTTTCTGAACTCGGGATCAGCGATCTGCTCCGCTTTGTACCCGTCCAGAAACATTTCTTCCTCTTCATCGGCCTCTGACATGGCTTTCTTCCCTTTTCGGTCTACTGCCTTTTTGGCCTCCTCATCTCTTTTGTATTTTTCTTCATTTTCTATTTGTAGCTGTTTGGCTTCAGCAGCCTGTTTGGCAGTTAGTTTCTTATTTTTGGGTGCAGCAACAGTTTTCTTTTTGTGTTGAGCTGAGGGGACAGCGGGCTGAACTTCCTTCTTATCTTCCCCCTTTTCGACATCATCAATAAAGTCTTTGGAAATTATGAGTCGAAGGGAGGCAATCTCATCATGAAGTGCTTTGAACTTTGCTTCAGAGTCTTCTTTATATTGGAGGAATGTGGAAATGTTGCCATTTACTTCATTGAATTGCTTGGAGGCATCCTTGATGTGAGAGTGAAAATGAACAGCCAGCTCGCTGTGAGCAACCTTCATGTCGGTAATTGTCTTGTTGATTAAGAAAATTTCATCCTCGGTTGCAACATCAACATTTTATAGGGCTTTGGGCAGCTGGTCTTAGAGCAGTGTAGGCAGTTCGTTTTTAACCACACTAGGAATCGTTCCTCATATTGTTGTTCAACGTGCTTTTTGACTTCTGCGACCATCCTTCCTCCAGCTTCATTCATTTTTGACTCTAAGGATTTGGCCTCTTCTTGAAGGACATCAATCATGTTGTTTGTCTCTTCCTTGTACTTGTCAAAAATTTCGCAATCGTTGTACAAGTCCTTATGCAGTTCGTTGGATAGTTTGGAATGAGCGAGCTAGACATTTTGTTCAACAGTATGTAACGCGCTCTCTGCAGCTGAGAAGATGAAGTTTGCCAATGCAGCAGATCGGTTGTTGATCCTTAGATGAATAAGCTCATTGATTTGATCTGCGGTCATGTGAGGTCCAAGGTTGGCAGAGAGTAAGTCCTCCAAATTATGTTGTTGGAAGCCATCTGGTGCAGTGCCGTGAGTGTAAATTTCTTCAAGATGTCCAGCAACGGCTTCTTCAGTTGGTGCGGCAGATGGTTCCAAAATAGGTGCTGCTTCTTCCATCGCAGCAGATGGTTCTTCCTTATGAATTTGGACAACGGGCTGGGATGTGGAAGAGTCACCGAGTTTTTCTTTCTCAGAGGTTTTCTCTTCGAAGTTGAATATATCGTCGAAGTCACCCGACTGCAAATCCACCGCCAAGTTGTACATATCTTGTTCCTTTTCATAGTAAGAACTAAGATCAATTTGAAGAGTAGCGGCCTCCTCTTTCATCTTTGTCAAGACATAGCTACGAAAGTACTACCTTGCATCTGGTACGTCAAGAAAGCCAAAGTGTTTTTGCAGTTTGTTCTCCTCAGTCTTGAGCTCGCTGATGGAGAATAAGAGTAAAATAGCCTCCAAAATATAGAATTTGCAATCTCTTATTTCCAAGTAAGTTTGGAACTTTTGAGCCAGTTCAAATGTGGCTGGGGTAAGCTGGATGCTAGGCATCAATTTGATCACTGCCTCAGTAGCCTTTTCTTGCAGTTGCTTGAAAAGTAATTGTGCTCCTTTTAAGCGCTCGTCAATATCAACAGCGAGCTGCTTGTGAGCGTTGATTTCCACCTCTTCTTCATTTATCTCTTGAACGGATGTATCCTTAATTTGATCAAGAGTGGCATCCAGTTCATCCACAAGTTTGCGAGCAGTTGGTTTGGTTTTTCCTTCCTTGGAAACCCTCGGCTTTTTCACTTTCTTAGCAGCAGCTGCTGGTTTGGGGTTACCAGCTGCCTTCCTCTTGGCAGGTCGATTGCTAGCTGCTGTTTCTTTTGCTTGTGCTGCTGCTGCTTCACCAATGGTCTCTGGTTTGTTTGTTGGAATCACCCATTCCAAGTTGGATTGTCCAACTCTTATCAGTGCCTCCTTCATTTTATCATCGGTGACCTTAAGAAATATTTGAGACGCAATCCCCAAGGACATCTCTATCTGGTGTCGGGTCCTTGGAAGAATCCAATCCTTGCTGAACTCCATAGATTTTTGCCATTTATCTCTTTGAAAGAACCCAGCAATGATGGTACTGAGTTTTGTGGAGAGTCGGAGAGGTCGTTTGATGTTTATCCGTGTGTAGTTGCCATCATCGTCTTGTCGAATGTCGATCTGCTGTTCCTCATCCACTATGAGTTTTAGCAGAGATCGTGCCCAATTTACCTTGAGATTTAATAGAACAGCGGCCATGACTTTGAGTTTTCCTGAGGTGACAGAATCATAGGTGCTTGATGTCCAAGAAACACCTTTTGGACATAGTCAAGGAGTTGTCTGTAACTGGGTAGCATAAGTGCCCTATTGCATGCTTTACCAGTCCATGTAAATGGATGTGCGAGGATTATATCAAGAGTCCTCTGGATGTGTTCGTCGGTGACTTCTTCAATCACAAGATCACCTTCATCAGCCAGATGATAGGTTTGCAGGATCATTTCAATAATGGTGTTGCGGATATTGTCCTCCTTCGTCTTTCTAATGGTTATCTTCACAGTATACTCATCTCGATCGTCCACCATCCACGAACAGTAGAGAAGTGCAATCTGTCATGGCAGAAAGTAAACTGGTTCCATGGTTATGATCTTGTGGAACCCTAAACAAGATCACATGTAAATGTGAGAACACAGAGAGCAGTAATTATATAAGAGATGAAATTGACCAATTGAAGAGCACGAGAAAATCACACATTGGAAATGAACGATTCACATCATATGGAGGTTTTCACAGAATCAAGATAACTTGTAGAGGAAAAATTGTGCAAGTCTTATTGAAATACATACATAATCAGTTGACATATATATACGATAAGCGAGCAATACAAACGGTGATTCAAATATGAGTACAGTGATTAAATTCGAGTTTATATTTTCGTGTATTTTAACCTTTGCATGCCTGGATTTTGCTAAACAATACATCTAAGGTACGAAACCCGTAATGTGATAGTATAGCACGAGGCTCTGGTGACAACTTAGCCTCTATTGCGTGTAACATTTCCGACAAGGTAATCGGAGGTGCGTGGGAAGATGAAGAGCTAGCTTCAGAAGTGGCCATTTAAAGGGTTTTGTTTAGGTTTAAAAACATGAAGCGAAGGCTTGCAAGTGAGCTCAAGCACAAAAATGGCGGTTTAGGTTTTTGTGAGAGGGAATATTTGAATGAGTGAGAAGAATAGTGAAACATTCATATATATATATATATGCAAATAATGAACGGATCAGATTGAATCTTAGAAAGTAGAAACAAGTAACGGTTAAGATTTCTTCCTGATTTAATTATTTGCCGCCCAAAAGTTGAATAAAGTTCATAAGCCATCGAATTTCGCCTATATGATAGTTACATCATTGTCTCGATACACTAATCAAGGTCTGCAACATTAAATGGTTTGCACTTTATTCGTCACCTTTTCTGACACACAGGCGTTCGATATTGCCTAGTAATTAATAGTTTTTATTAGCAATCATTAGACATAAATAATCAAAGAGTTGGACAAATAAATGAACTTGATCCCCCTTGATTAATGCCCTAGCGGATCGTTTTAGGCTCGAACGATCTCCTCTACTTGATGTTGGCAGCAGGCTGCTAAATTTCTCGTTATGAAGCTTGCTGCTGTTGTTAGCAGATAGTTTTCTTTAGAACGATCTGCTGTCGTCTGCTATTGCCAGTAATGGAGTAGATCGTTTTCATCTTTCGAACGATCTAATGTTGACTGCTATTGGAAGTAGAGGAGCAGATCGTTTTCATCTTTCGAACGATCTGCTATTATTAACATTAGCAGTTGGCTTCTTATTTTTACTTTCATGCAGCTTGTTGTTTTTGTTGATGGATAGCAAGTCATTTTTCTTCTTTGAAAGATCTGCTACATGTTTTCAACTAATCAGCTAGCTGTTAATTTTTCAAAGTAAAGTAGTTTGTTTTTACTTTGAATTAAAGCACAATTTAGCAGCACATAAATATTGATAAATATGTAGCTAAAATTAAAGATGTGATAACAGATGGCCTTTTACCACCAGCTAGCCGTTATCAACACTTGTACCAATTTCAATAAAGTTTATCAATCCCAGTTTTCCACAAAGCATTTTGAATCTGTCTTCGGGTAATGCTTTTGTGAGAACATCAGCTCGCTGCACATCCGTATGAATTTTCTCGATCTTGATGTTCTTCTTTTCAACATGATCACGAATAAAGTGATGACGAACATCCACATGTTTGCAGGGAGTGTGTAGAACATGATTTTGAGTGATGACAATTGCGCTAGAGCTATTACAAAATATTGGCACACCATCCATGTAGACTTCATAATCTTTTAGTTGTTGTTTGATCCACAAGATTTGTGCTGTGTAACTCCCTGCAGCCATGTACTCTGCTTCTGTTGTTGAGGTTGCAACCGAAGTCTGCTTTTTAGAAAACCACGAGATGAGCTTGCTTCCAAGAAATTGACAAGTCCTAAATGTGGATTTTCTATCAAGCTTGCAACCTGCATAATCAGAATCAGAGTAACCAGTTAATTCAAAATTATCATCACAAGGATACCATAAACCTATTTCAATGGTTCCTTTGAGATAACGCAATATTCTTTTGGCTGCTTTCAAGTGGGATTCCCTTGGACTAGCTTGATACCTAGCACAAACGCCAACCGCAAAAGTAATATCAGGTCGACTTGCAGTTAGATATAAAAGTGATCCGATAATACCACGATACTGTTTTATATCTGTTGCTTTCCCAAGCACATCCGGGCCAATCTGTCCATTAGTTTTCATTGGGATTTTTACTAGTTTGCAATCTTTAACACCAAATTTTGTGATGAAATCGTTGATGTATTTGGATTGATTGATTAGGATCCCATCAGTAGATTGCTTGACTTACAAGCCTAGGAAGAAGTTCATTTCTCCCATCATTGACATCTTGTACTTGTCCTGCATTAGCTTGCTAAATTTGTTGCAAAGGAATTCTGATTTGGATCCAAAAATAATATCATCAACATAAATTTGGACTAAAAGGATATAGTCTTGGACTTTGACGGCGAATAACGTCTTGTCTACTGATCCTCGCTTGAATGCCGATTGAAGTAAGAATGTGGACAGTGTTTCATACCAAGCTCGAGGAGCTTGTTTTAGTCCATATACTGCTTTAGCTAATCTGTACACCTTGTTTTCATCTTCAACTTCAAACCCTGGTGGTTGTTCCAAGTAGACTTCTTCTTCTAGAATTCCATTTAGAAATGCACTCTTTACATCCATCTGGAATACTTTGAAACGTAGGAAAGCTGCATAAGTAAGAAACAATCTGATAACTTCTAGTCGTGCCACGGGTGCGAAGGTTTCATCAAAATCAATTCCTTCTTGTTGACAATATCCCTTGGCGACTAGTCTTGCTTTGTTCCTTACCACTTCACCTATTTCATCTCTTTTATTCTTGAATATCCATTTGACTCCAATAACACCTTGATGTCTAGGTCGATCCACCAAGTACCATACATCTTTTCTCTTGAATTTATTTAATTCTTCTTGCATGGCATTGATCCAATCTGCACTTTGCAGGGCTTCTTTGATGTCCTTTGGTTCAGTGTGAGCAAGATAGCAGCTTAGTAATGCTCTTTCTCCATGCATGCGTCTCGTTTTGACTCTATCCGTCAGGTTCCCAACAATGAGATCAGATGGATGACTATCTACCCATTTTCTTCGCCTTTTCATTTCATCCTCAGATACTTCGATTTCCATTTCATCGGGTGGATTCTCAAATTCGGGATGATCTGTAGTAGACACATTAAAGAGATCATTAGTATTTAAATTAATTCTTGATACTTCATTTACCAAATTTTGAACAGATGGTTGTTGAGTTGAGGAGTGGCAGATTGAGTATTTTGTTCATCAACAGATGGTTGAGAACATTCATGTGAGGTTCCCCCTTCATCTGTTCCCCCTGGATGAGATAGTTGTTCATCTGTTCCCCCTTGCTGTGGCTTTTCCATAGCTAGTTAATTGTTTGTTTCTTCTTCATCTTCATCTCTTCATGGATTCCATAAGAGAATGTCGTTGATGAGTCTATCTGTGGAGTTTCTCAATGTTGAGTGAGAGAGATCATCTTTTGAAGAAGAGGAGCTATCTGTTCTTGAAACTTCAAAATTAGATTCACCAAAGACAACATGTGGGGTTACTTCCACAACAAGAGTTCTTTTATTAAAAACTCTATAAGCTTTACTGATTTCAGAATATCCTAAAAATATTCCTTGATCACTTTTTCTATCAAATGTTTTTAACTGAGTTTTCCCATTGTTGTGAATGTAACATTTACAGCTAAATGATTTAAAGTAAGAAATTCGAGGATTTCTGTTATTCCACAACTCATAAGGAGTTTTCCCGTGACGTTGCGTGATGACAGATCGATTTTGTGTGTAGCAGGCGGTATTGACTGCTTCTGCCCAGAACTTCTTTGGAAGATTGATTTCATTCAACATAGTTCGGGCAGCCTCTTTGAGCGACCTGTTACGCCTTTCTATAATCCCATTTTGTTGTGGTATTCGAGCTGCTGACGTTTGATGTTGAATTCCCATTTTTGAGCAGTATCCTTCGATCATGTGATTGATGAATTCAGTTCCACGATCAGATCGAATGGTGATGATGGATGTTTCCTTTTGATTTGAAAGTTTGTTGAGAAGATCAGGTAGTTTCTCTAGAGTTTCCTTTTTCTTGAACATAAAAACAACCCAAGTGAATCTAGAGAAATCATCAATAACAACAAGAGTATACTTTCTACCGTTTACACTTAATGGAGATACAGGTCCAAAAAGATCCAAGTGTAGGAGTTCCAAAATCCTTGAAGTGGAATGAGCTGCCTTTGTATGAAATGATGCTCTTGTTTATTTTCCTGCTTGGCAAGCTTCACATACATGGTCTTTGTCATAGATTTGGGTAGGTAGACCTTCAACTAGGTTGTTTTTCACCAGCTTGTTGATTGATTTGAAATTTAAGTGGCTCAAACGTTTGTGCCATAACCAGCTTGTCTTTGTACTTGATTTTGTTACTAGACAGGTTTCAGTTTGATCATTCCATTGTACGATATACAACCTGTCCTGCAAAATTCCTGTAAGAAGAATTTCTTCTCCTTCTATGTTCTTGACAAGACATTTGATAGCTGTAAATTCTACTCTCTTGTTATTAGCAAAAAATTGGCTAATTGAGAATAGATTGTGATTTAAACCTTCAACATATGATACATTGAGAATAGTAGTGTTACCAACTTGAAGGTCACCATAACCCTTTGTGTATCCTTTTGAATTTCCCCCAAAAGTAACATTTGGTCTAGTGCTCTCCTTGTAGTTGATTAACAAGTCTTTGTTGCAAGTCATATGTTTGGAGCATCCGCTATCAAGTATCCATAACGCCCTGAGCTGTGTGCTTTCTTCTCATCGATCTCCTATCCTGCAATGAAAGTTTATTTAGCTACCCTACTGAATGAGGGTGCTTTGTTAGTAGACACAGTTCCTTTTGGAACCCAAATCTTCCTAATAATAGTGACATTCTGCGAAGGTCTGATTTGTTTGCCACTAAAGTCGATATACACAACTTTCTTCTTGGTAGGTGGTTGATTAGGCACAGCTTGTTTCCTAGGAGCAGATGGTTTGTAAGGAGTTGATGGTTTTCTTTGGTTAAATAATTGAGGAGCTCGCTGATGATTAAAATGTTGAGCAGTTTGAATAATCCTGTGAGCAGACTGTTTTCTTTGTTGAAACTCAATCCCTTGAGTGGTGAATTTTTGTTGTCGCTAGCCTTGATCCTTGATTAAGATGGCTTGTGGCTGTCTTAAATTGTTGTTGAGATTCACTATTTTATCTTTTCCCTTTGCTTTGACAAATTTCCCTTTTGGTGGTCCTTTGTCAACTCCGTCAAATCCTTGTCCAGTACGATTTGCAGCTCTTCTTTGTATGTCATTGATGAGTTGAATCCGATCCTCCTTTTTGTGTATTGAGTGGTTTATCATGGCACTCAAGTCATTGACTTTACGTTGAGCGGAAGCTTCTCGATCAATGAGATCAGATATCTTGGCATTCAAAGTGTAATTTTCTTCGCTCTTGCTTTTGAGTTGCTTAAGTAGAGCATTTTCCCTATCATTGAACGAGCTGCTGATTTCCTTCATTTCTTGAATAGTGTTTGCCATTCTTCCATTCTCTTTTATTGCATGTTTGAACATCTTGTTCAATCTTGCATGATCTTCCATGAGTTTGGTAAAATCTTCGATGGACAGATCGTCTTCACCTTCTTCTTCATCACCAGAATTACATATGGATTGATTAGAGGAAATAGAATTTTGACAGTTTACCTCTTGAAGTCGCACATAATTAAAAAATGTGTAGTTAATTGATTATACATTTTCCATAATTTGTCACTGACAGAGCCTGTTATTCATGCTTTTTTAAAGCTTTTTTAAGTGTAGGAGTCTTCTTCTCTTTGTTTTTGTGTATTTGTGTCTGTAAGGACACATTTTTGTGAGGCAGGTAGTATGGAAGAGTTTTGGGCAAATCAGGCCACATTCCGTGAAAGAGACAAATTCCTGGTAAAGTAACACCTTGAGTAAGGAACTTATGTGCTTAAGACAATGTACCGTGCAAGAACTGGACCTGGCATTTCAAAGCTGGAGGTGAGGTTTCTTGAGCAACACTTTGGGTAAGTCGTTCCGAGACTCTCAGTGCCCAAGATAAAGTACCTGGTGAACGAGGAGCTAAAAAATGAAAGATTTGACGAGATCTTGGGAGGATCGGATGCAAATTCTAACTGCGGAGCACAAATAAGGAAAGATATATATCACTTACCATGCCATTGCTACATAAGGAAACAATTATGTACTGTCGGAGATACTATGGATGCACTTAATAAGAAAAGAAGATCTTCCATACAAACCCTAGCCGTCACCAAGACAAGTTGGATCCTAAGCAAGACGAAACATAAGTCATACCTTGAGCAAGACGGCGGGGAGAATGTTCATTCAGAATACTTTATGCCACTTGTAGAAGCTTGAAGTAGAAGAAAAAACAGTTCGAGCAAGTCGGAAGGAAAGGTGCATACGACGCATGTTTTGATAAAGTACTTGGGTAAGGTGCAAAAGATCCTAACAGCAGTGAGAAAATAAAGAAAGAGATTTTTATTTCCTTACTCAATGGATATGCACAATTTGGATCTCATTAATGATAGAGATGAATATATTTATACAAGGAAACAAATCCCTTGAAACCCTAACTTGCTCATAACGTCATGGGCCTGGCCCATAGCCACTCAACTCCTATATAAGTCCTTGATTCCTTGGTCGCAGCAGCAGTCAGGGGGAGAGCATAAGGTGAAGTACGTGGAGGAGAGCCATTGTTGCATGAACCACTCACACTCTTCATTTTTTTCCGTAATGTATTAAAAGTTGATGTTTAGAGAGTTTAATAGAGGAATAAATGGAGCCTTTAGGCACTTTTTATTTTTCTTATATTTATTTGCCTTGGCCAGGGTTGATCGTGTCATGGATTGTTTTCCGTTTTCTATTTAATTCTAGTACATTTTCCTTTTATCTTTTATTTTTATTTTCTTTAATTTATGTCTAGGTAATTTTTAATACTTGGTTTGGGTAAAACGAGTTTAACTAAAATCAACATATCATTGTAATGTCTAACTTGGCCAATGTAGTCGTATGTGTGTGTTCCTAAAATACTCGATCCGATTTTATACAACTTGACCAACCCCTTGGAGTTGAGCACGCGACAACACCTTGGGTGAGGTGAGGTTACAACTAAGTACTGGAAGCCCAAAGGGTCAAGTGGTTTTCGTCTTTCTAGTAAGATGGATCAGTGTTGTGATGTGGATGGAGATGCCATGGACCAGGCACGTGAAAACCGTGTAGTGTCTGTGGTAGCTGCTTTGTTAATGTCCAGTCGGGTAAACTGGAGTACACTTGGCTTGAGCGAAAGCTTGAGCAAGGGGGTGAAGGAGTGGGTAACTGTCATCTTCTGGGCCGAAAAGGTGTGCTGGTCGCGGCTTTGACGGCTACGTGACGATTAAAAAGGGGGCTGCCCGAGTGATGTGTTTGATGGTAGGAGAGAAACCTCAGACTTACACTTGCCTTTAACCAATGATATGTGTATGCAATAAGAATCTTTGCACCGATGACCAAAGAGTTGATCAAGGCGTAACAATTTGAGCTCAAGCCAAATATCTTTTTTGCTTTGTATTTTTCTTTTGTTTTATTTCAAGTCTTGGTTACTTCCATGCCCGAGACAGGTCCCTATAAAGAATATATAATCATGACAGTGAATGAATACACCAACTCCTTGTGGGATCAACCCTATACTTACCACTAGCGGAATCTAGTGTAAAAGGTAGAAAAACTTATAAATTTATCTTGATTGGGTAATGACGACTAAGCCCCGCCAGTCACATTTCATATGTGTGATAAAAACTCTTTAGTAATATTTAATTTTCAACTAAAAATGATTAATTTAACTCTATTTTAATAATTCTATTTTAAATTAAAATATTTTCTTACATTGAAATTTAATATAAATTATTAGCTATACATGACTAGCAATTAAATTAAATGTAACTAATAATGAAATTTTTTCTAATAAATATTTATCAATTATAATATTTATTTGAAAATTTATATCTCACATTAATTTTAGATAAGATTTCAACAATTATTGAATATCTATAATAAGAATCTATATATTTTATATTACAATTTAATTTTTTCAATTAATTAGTTGGTCCAATAAAAATTATATTTTTATTAAAAACATTATTAAAACTTTAAACACAAATTTACTTTTTTATTGAAAATTTTAATTTAGTTAATTATTAAATATATCAAATTAATTATTTATTAATGCAATTTTATAATCAATATTCATATGTGATCTATAATCTATATAATAACTAATATAAATACATTTTTAAGTCATCTCCTTATATTATCGTCATATATGGCATCACCACAATCCACCATTTCTATTTATCTTAAATAAAAATTTTATTCATTATTAATTATAGTATTTACTAAAAAATTGACTAATATTGATTTGACTAAGAGTTTAAAAATCTTAACATAAACTTTTATTTTTATTGGAAAATTTAATTTACTCGAATATTACAATTTAATCTTTAGTGATATGTATTTATCGTGATGTAAATATTTACATAATTTTCATGTCATCAATAATGTCTTTAGTCACACATACATATTGTCATGTCAAGTAATATCTACATCATAAAACACGTAATATCCACATTATCGTATATGAAATTTACACATTATAATTATACACGCAATTTCTATGTCACTGTCGTACATATACGTAATTTTGACGTCATCATACACATAGTTAATTTCCACTTCATCATTATATGATGAGATGACACGTTTATCCATATATAAAATACATCTTTAGTAAAAATACACACACACACATATATATATGTGGGTATTATTTAATGATTTATCCACATATATAGCATGTGTGTATATAACTTTTTTCTACAATTTTTTACTCACACATTGTTGGGAAATATTTATAAGGATTTTGATTATGTAGAATACACGTTGCTAATTGCAAAGAAAATAGATCGTGAAATAAAATTATATTGACAAATAAAGAAATACAAACTATAAAGCCAAGTCGAGGAGTCCTTTCTCCGCAAGACGAAGTACACTCCGTTAGTGCTCACGGATTGACGTATCGCCCCATAGATGAAATGACTTCGTCCTTTAGAGTAGTAGCACCACAAACTTTCAAGGCCCCAACGAACTTAACGAGAATAGAGAACCCAGCAAGACATTGCTCCTAAAAATGCAAACTAAGTGTTTGAAGCAATGCCACACCTCCTTTTATAGTGTCTCGTGGGGGAGCAAATTAAATGTTGCTCATAATGTTTAGCATAATTGCCGACGGTTTTGCCAATTCAAATTGGCCGGTGAACTATCCAAATTCAATGGTTTTTATGCCATTAAACCATGCATTTAACGTCATATTCAATTATGAATTTGACCATTACTTTAAATTTATGCATTGATTTTCTTGTGCAATTGATACAATCACAATTTTGGACCAACACTTAATCTTTGGGCTTTAACCATTTATAAAATTAGTAGTCCACACTATAATATTTATATAGAAAGTTTGGTCCTAGAGAATCAAGCCCAAATCCACCTTGTACATAATTTAGCATATTATTTCTCACTCACTATAAAAATTGATTTGAGAAATATACAATGCTACAGACCATTTAATCGAACACGATTAAATAATACAAACTGTCAAATTAATTAAGAACCATACGAGTTCAAAATTAATCCAAATTAATTAAGATTCCTACAAACTCAAAATCAATTTATCCAACAATCCCCCACATGAGTGAAAATGATATGCATGAATGCAGACACAACTCAGTTCTCAAGAAATAATATTGCATTAGGAAAAGTAGCTTGTGACTTTGAACTTTCCATTGTTAACACTTTGGGCATACCGACAGACTAGTGGACGCGATGCCTTGAACTATTCTTCCTTGGTGTATACCGAGTCAATAATATTAACGCAATATCATCTCAATCTCATCAGTTCTCACGTTTTGTGTCCATTTCAGGCCTTGGACATCTCTTTGGATTCATAAGTGTTCTTTAGAAGCGGCCAACACTTCTAACTTATATAGGTTACATCTCTTTGGATTCATATAGGTTACTTTAGAAGAGTCATTAAAAGTCTAAAGACTTATCCTCACCACGTGCAGGTAACAACACTCTCTTGCTTTCTAGGAAATGGATGAAGACTTAATCTTCAAGAGTGTTTCAGACTAGATTCTTATAGCTTAGTTTTCATATTGAACCAAGTTCTTGTGATCTCCAATCATCGTGGTTGGGTTACCACTATAATCATCTTTAAGATGTGGATTTCAATCCCATTCCCTTTAGCAACTTATACATTTGATCTTAATTTAACCATTTGGTTAGCGGATCCGCAAGGTTATCTATTGATTTCACATAATCAATAGTTATAACACCACTTGAGATCAATTGCCTCACGGTATTATGTCGTTGACGAATATGTCGAGACTTACCATTATACATCTCATTTTGTGCTCTACCAATAGCTGTTTGGCTATTATAGTGAATCATCACTGATGGCACAAGTTTATTGCAACAAGGAATATCTTCAAGAAAATTTCTATGCAATTCGGCTTCTTCTCCAGCTTTATCCAAAGCTATAAATTCGGATTCCATAGTAGATCGGGATATGCAAGTTTGCTTCGCGGACCTCCACGAAATAGCTCCACCCCCTATAGTAAACACATACCCACTCGTTGAAAATCAGTCCTTAGTGTCGGATATCCAATTAGCATCACAGTACCCTTCAAGTATTGGGGGTCTCTCGAGAGATGCAGCCCGAAGTTAAGAGTATACTTCAAGTATCTCAAAACTCTTACTAAAGCTTTCCAATGTTCTTCATTTGGATTCCTCGTATACCGGCTCAACTTATTGACCGGATACGCTAAATCGAGACGTGTACAATTAGTAATATACATCAAACTCCTAATAATTTTGGCATATTCCTCTTGAGCTATAGGTTGACCTCTGTTTTTGCTCAAGTGCACATTAAGCTCCAATGGAGTCTTAGCTGGTGGACGGTCATAAGCATTGAACTTCTTGAGCACTTTCTCAATATAATGAGATTGTGTCAATACAAGTCCTTCAGATATTCTTTTGATTCTTATCCCAAGAATAACATCCGCCACACCCAAATCTTGCATTTGAAAATTTCTTTTCAACATATTTTTAGTATTAACGATCACGTGTTGACTATTTCCCATAATCAACATGTCGTCTAACTAAAGACAAACAATAACATACTCGTTAGAATTTCCCTTTACATATACACCCTTGTCACACTCATTGATCCTAAATCCATTTAACAACATTACACTATCAAATTTCAAGTGCCATTGTAAAGGCGCTTGTTTTAAATCATACAACGAACGTTGGAATTTGCAAACTTTCTTTTCCTGACCGGGTATAACATACCCTTCAAGTTGTTCCATGTAAATTTCATAACGCAACTCCCCATTAAGAAACAAATTTTTTACACCCATTTGATGAATCTCAAGATTGTGTGAAGCAGCAATCGCGATGAGCATCCTAATGGAATGAATCTTTGTAACTGGTGAGCAGGTGTCAATGAAGTCAAAACCTTCTTTTTGTTTAAAACTCTTGACAACAAGTCGAGCTTTAAACTTATCATTTGTTCCATTAGCTTTATACTTCCTCTTAAGGATCCACTTGCATTCTAAAGGCTTTAAACATTCCGGAAGATCAGTCAACACCCAAGTGTGATTCTGTACGATGGAATCAATATCGCTATTAATAGCTTCTTTCGAGAATGGTGCATCTAGACTAGCAAGAGCTTCTTTCACTGACTTATGATCCTCATTTAACATGAATGTGATGAAATCAGGTCCATAAGTCTTTGGTTTTCTCACTCTATTATCACGTCTAGGTTCAATATCCTCTAGGTCAGAACTTGTGGTTCTCTTTCTCTTGCCATGTCTCGATCCTGTTGGATTTGAGCTCTCGGCCTCAACTACAATTCTATCTCCATAATTGTTTCCTTTATTCTTACATGGATAAATATTTTCAAAGAATATAACATTCCTTGATTATATCGTTGTTCCTTCGTTCACATCGGGAATCTCCGACTTATGAACTAAGAATCGATAAGCACTGCTATTTAGTGCATATCCTATAAAGATACAATAACCGTTTTTGGACCAATTTTAACTTGTTTAGGAAATGACATTTCTACCTTCGCTAAACACCCCCACACTTTAAGATATTTATAAGAAGGTTTCCTTCCTTTCCACAATTCATAAGGAGTCACATCCTTACCCTTAAGTGGAATTTTATTCAAGATATAATTAGTGGTTAAAACAGCTTCCTCCCACATATTCTAGGGTAATTTTGAACTAATCAAAAGAGCATTCATCATCTCCTTTAGAGTTCGATTCTTTTGTTCTGCAATGTCATTTGATTGAGGTGAATATGGAGCCGTTGTATGATGAATTATACCACTTTCGTTGCATAAATCTTCAAACGGTGCTACATATTCTCCACCTCTATCACTTCGAACCATCTTAATTCTACAATTAAGTTGGTTTTCAGCTTCATTTTTGAAGTTCTTAAAAAGCTTCAATAGCCTCATCTTTACCTCTTAAGAGATATAGATAACAATACCTTGTGCAATCATCGATAAAAGTAATAAAATACTTTTTACCACCTCTTGTTTGCACAAACTTTAAATCACACACATCGGTATGAATTAATTCTAAAGGCATGAGTTTTAAAATCATTCCCCTTTAGTAAATCTAAATTTACTAATCTTTTTATAGCATTAAGATTAACATGTCTTAATCTATAATGCAATAAATTAGAACACTCAACCAAGTAAGAAGAAGTAGAAGCATTCTTATTATCATCATTCTTGGTTACACGGCCCTTGGCCATTACATTCATTTTGAATAAGCCACCACAAATGAATCCCCTACCTATAAGAGTTCCAAACTTAGACAAAATAAATTTATCGGAATCAAAAACTAGTTTGAAACCATTCGACACTAGTAGTGATCCCGAGGCTAAATTTTTACCGATGTCGGGAACATGTAACACATCCTTCAAAGTTAGCTCCCTCCTGGAGGTTAACATTAACACCACGTTTCCAATTCCAACCACATCGGATGAAGTTTGATTGCTCATGTAGAGTTTCCTTCCTTCAACCTCCTTGTAGGTTGAGAAACTACTCTTGTCAAAGCACACATGACAAGAAGCACCGGTGTCAATAAACCACGACTTCAGATTTTTCACGTGGTTTGTTTGGTCGATCATGGCACATAAGTCATCATCGTTGAAGTCCCTCTCAACAACATGCGCCGTTTTCTTGAACTTCTTTTTCTTTGGTGCATTGCAATCCTTAGCCACATGGCCGGGTTTATCACAATTATAGCAATTTCCTTTGAACTTGCGCATCACCAGTTTAGTCTTGCCCTTGTCTTTAGCACTTGGGAGAGCACGCTTGTTGGACGAACCAACTCTCTCCAATAAGTTGGCTTTTGCATCTATTGGGGCCTTGCCCTTTTAAAGAACAATATTGTCGGCGTCAATGCGAAGCCTCACAATTAGTTGCTCAAGTGTGATATCCTTAATCTTTTGTTTGATCCCTTTCTTGAACTCCTTCTAACTTGGAGGAAGTTTCTCGATCAAAACCACCGTTATAAGGTTATCGCACATTTTCACGCCCTCGGCTAGAACTTGGTGGATGATGAGTTGAAACTTCTCCACTTGTTACATCACATGTCGATGATCAACCTTCTTGTAGTCCAATATTTTGGCTACCACAAATTTCTTCATCCCGACATTATCCGCCATATACTTTTTCTCTAGTGCACCCCACAATTCTTTAGAGTTAGGGACACTCGAATAGACAAAATACAAAGTATCCTCTAAACCACTCAAGATTGAGTTTTTACATATACAATCATAGCTTTTCCATTGATCATATATCACACGGGCTGCAAAATCGACCACATCCTCCCTTGGAAGCGGATGACCATCTTCAGTCAACCAACTCGCGAGCCCCAATGTGGTGATGTAGAACTCCATCTTTTATTGCTACCTTTTGAAATCCTTCCCCGAGAACAAGGGAGGATGATTCGTCTTTGGCATCATTGGTTATTGGGAAGCCGTGAAAGGAAGCACAGTTGATGTAGTCAAGGGCGAAGTCACCGTCATGATTGAAGGCATGAACGGTGGGAACGACGTCGTGTGGAACGGGGGGGGAGCATTCAAAGGCATGCTTGACGCACCATGGAGGAAGACCGTCAATGAAACTATTTCGACTAAATTTATTTCGAGTCGCTCACAATTTAAAACGAGTTCATCTAGCAATCATAAGCCAACCCAAGTCGTATTCTCAAGGAAGACTTAACAGGACAATTCAATTCATTGTTCATATCGAAAGCAATAAAAAAAGATTGTTGAAGATTTTATAATTAGGCGAGAAATGTAAATAAGAAAAGCAAGTAAAATCTAATCTAATGAAAAAAAAACCGAGAAATAAAGTTCCTATCTAAGAAAGCGAGATGTAAATTCAAAATAAAGTAAGCAACTTGGAGATCGAAATAAAAAACAATACGAAAAGAACTTTAGAAATCGCATATGAAATCATAAAATGAAAGCATAAACGATTAACGAACGAGATCAATGAACGAAACCAAAATATTGAAAGAGAAACAAACTTGATTAGTAACTGGAAAAGGTCTGAATCCACAAAGAAAAAGTAAAGAAAAAATATGAATCTGAATGTTGCAATCGGTTATCCTTCGTGTACGAAATCTAAAGCTAAAGAAACTAACTAGAAATCAAAGTCTTGACCCTCGAACGTAGGTCGAGACGTGCTAAAACTATGAATGAAAACGTCTAGGAGGTAGTGCTGAAAGATGGCGTCGAGAGAAGGTCTTAAAATATGTGTCCATCGAATGAGAAACTCGCCAATTACTTATAGCCGAAAAGGGAGGTCAGCGGCCGCTCAAGGGTTAGCGACCGCTGACCTCGGTTGTTCCGCATTCCCCGTGGTGGTAATAAAGCCAGGCCTGGATCAGCCGCTGGGGTTAGCGACCTTTGAGGTGTCAGCGGTCGCTGGCCCGGGCCTCACGTTGTCTCGGCACCTGGCTCGTCCAGGGGCATCAATGCCTAGTTAGTGGCCGCTTAAGGCTACGCAACCACTGACTAGTGCTCTCTACACTAGACTTCACTCTTTCATCATTTCTCAATCATTTCTCGTCTCTTTTCCAATTTCGACACTCAATTAGGCTAGTGATCCTGAAACATAAATCGAGCCAAAACATCATGCAAAGATGGAAAACGACACGAATAAAGATGCAGAAAATACGAGTTTAGATGAACAAAAAGAGGCTAAACAACCCCTCCACACACAAAACTTTGCTTTTCCTCAAGCATAACTTAGTCTAAACTATCGATAAGGAAAAATCTAATCACGACATGCATTCTTGACAAGATTTCAAATCATTTTAAAATCGATCTTCATATCATCACGTCACGTCACATAGAGATCATAGAAGTAAGTAGACCATTTAGACTAGATCATAATCTATTCGAACAATACAAAACAATGATGCACAAAGTATTATTGAGATCACATAACTAGTTAGAGTTTTTATCCATCTTAATAGCCTGTCTTTCTCTTTTCTTTTTCTTTCTGTTCAACATGGGGAATATTAAGGACAATGTTCACCGGGTGAGTACTCCAAATGTTTGGGTTTTCCCGGTGTGGTTTCCCATACCCACCTCTTTTGTAATTTTGGATTATTGATTAAGAGAGCGGGGTAGAATCCTTATTTTTTACGAACTTAAAAAAATAATTTAGAACAATTGTCAAGTTATATGGTCATTGTCGCGAGGTGTGAATGATTAGGGGCTTCCTAATGTATCCTCACACGGTTCGATTTTCAATATAGAACATGGATATGCAATAAGTGGTCATAAACAACTAGCCAATTGAATCAATCAAATTATACCATCATGCATGACTATCTCGATCATTCTACTAAGATCAATAATCCGGTCATAATGTTCCACACATTCATAATTAATCTATGTTTCACAACATGACTCAATTCAAATCAATTAAGGCTTTCAAATCATATCTCATCTTAAACATATGCCACGACTCGATTTAACCACAAGATATCAAGACAAAGTAGCTTTAAAGCAATCAAAGTTTTGCATACCAAAAGACGCTAAAATAAAACAATGAATGAACGCATGAAAAAGACACCCCTCTCCCCTACAAAAATGGAGCAATGCCCTCATTGCAGAAAGTAAAGACTATAGAGTGGGGATAGAGAAAATGTCCCTGAATTGCGGCATTCGTAACGACAAAACAAAAAGAAAAACCTGAAAAGGAAAACTATAAAGCAACGGAAAAAAGGTTAGACGATCACACACTCACATGAAATATTAGAAAACAGTAAATGTACCTCAACAGTGAGACGAAGGCTCACTGTTGGTCGGGAGGAGGATGGGTGGATGCACCGCCAAAGGTCAAAGATGACCATTGTTTCTGCATCTCTCGGAGAAGGCAGTTTTGCTCCTCTATCGCCTTTTGTTGAGCTTCTCATTGTTGCTATTGGGTGTCAAGGCGTGTGTGAAGATCGCGAATGTCAGATCGCATCTCGCGAATGCCGGTGGTGACTTCAGACGTGAATTGCTCCCATTGGGAGTTCCATTGAGGTTGGGTGCCCCATTGAGATTGGGCACCCCACTGTGATTGTTCGCCCCATTAGGATTGGGTACCCCACTGAGATTGGGAACCCTACTCAGACCCCCCAACTGCGTACACCGTGTCATAGCCGAGCCAGGCGGTGTCGACTTCTTTATTATCCTGCTCCTCCTTCTCTTCCTTGGATTGGGCCTCCTCATTGGCCTCCATGTGTGCATCTTCTGCCTCATCGGCTTCATGAGATGCTCGGGCTGCTACTTGGGCTTTTAAGCATCGCCTCACGCAATTAGGCCTGTGTTGTGGTACCAATTCGGATTGTGAGTGCAAATGGTGCACCTCTCAACTCGTTGATGTCGATCATCTTGGTGGGGAGTGGCTCGTTATGTGGAGGGCCATTTGCATTGATAAGATTGAGGTGCATGGCCACGGGAGTAGCAAAGTGAAGTAGTGAGGTGTGGGCCCGCTTCTGGCATTGTATTGATTGGATGGACTCGAAGATGAAGGAGGATGGAAAAATCTCTGTCTTCTTGATTGCACAATGGAGTAAGAAGCACTCCACCGTGTTCACCTTGTTGGCTTGTTCATTGCCCGAGATGGAGTAGGCGATGAACTTGTGCAAGACGCCTATCTAGGGGTCTCGTAGAAAGCTGCTGGGCATGCCTCCCGATGCCCAGTTGTGGAGACCTGTCAACTCAAACTAAGCTAGATTTGGATTAAATTTTGGGGGCACCCGATGGAGCCCCGAGGTGGGAAATCCAAAGATGGATTTCAACATAGCAGTTGTGACAGTGTGAAATATTCCATGATATCGAAATTTAAACGACTTGAAATCAGATGCAATATCAAATGTAGTAAGAAATTGAAGTCCTAATTCCTTATAGTAATCAATTTCTAGTTTAGCATAGTTCTCCAAACAAAGAATTTTCAAATAACGAGATACCTTAGAAGCTATACCTAAACTATTCAAAAGTTCCCAATCAAGAGCACGAGGGAGAGTTATATCAAAATCTATAAACCGTAAGTAAAGTGTACCCTCTTGGTTATTGTAGATTGGGAATGGAGCACCCGAACTCGGAATATTGTCACGAACGGGGTGAAAATCCTTGTCATCTCCATCTTGCCGACTAGATTACCAAAATTCACTTGTTTTGGATCTCTTTCTACCCATTGGAATTGTAGTAAACACTTGGTGGGCAAAAAATTGGATAGAAGTAGGATTTGGGGTTTTGGATGTTTGAGTGGATGAAATTGAGAATTAATCGGGTGGAATGAAAGAGCAAGAGAGGGTGATAGGAAATCCAAAGAATTGGATTGAAATAATGAGAATGGAAGGAAGAACTGAAAGAGGAAAATTGGGGGAGGGAGGGGGGGAATTTGGGGGAAGATGAAGCGAAAGAAGTGGGAAGGAAAGAAGAGAGAAGGCACAAAATATAAGGCAGCCGGCTAACTCAGCGGTCGTTGAGTGTTGTTTACGTAAATGGGGATAAAATAGGTGTTGGTCCCGAAAGAGCTAGTTTGGTGTAT
>JAPKLX010000398.1:144013-178394 GCA_026898415.1 Leonotis leonurus
CCCCCCCCCCCCCCCCCCCCCCCCCCCCCCCCCCCCCCCCCCCCCAAATACACCAATTCAAACTTTTTAGGTTTACTTGTTTCAAATATAAGTATAAGGTTTAAGCACACTTAAAGACTAAGATAGCTTAGGGTAGCAAGACAAATCTTCTTGTTAGGAAGAATTAATCTAGCTCAAATATTACCTTATATGTGAAAACAGTAATCAAGAATATCAAATACAGATTTAAACTTGATTAATGTTGTGTGCGGAATATGGTGGTTAATGCTCTTTTAAATGAGTAAAACGTTTTCTTTCTTGAGGTGATTAACAACCCAGATTTAAATGCAAGAGTATGAAGAAGATGATAATGAAGTAAAACAGAAATAAAGAACACAAGCAGTTAACGTGGTTCGGGATAAACTATCCCTACGTCCACGGCTCGATCAAATCTAGATCGAATAACTTCACTAGCTTTCTCCTTTCTTTTTACTCGTTGAGTACGAGCCACAAGAATTATCAAAACTAGATAACTTCTTGTGATTACAAATCTTCTTCCTAAGATTGAAAACTACAATCTAGGAATACAACTGGATCAAAACTAGATCCTAACTTTGGGTTTTGGTAAAAACAAATTTCCAGAAAGTAAATCTTCAAAATAATAAACACAACAGAGAATTCTTGAAGGTTGGATGTGTTTAGAGCGTTGAAAGCTTGAAGATTTTGAGCAGAGTAATGGCAGGATGATAGCTTGAATTCTCGTACTTCTTTCTGGAGGTGAAGGTGGTATTTATAGCCTCTTTGATGAAACTATCCGTTGGAGACGATGGTACACTTTTTCAACGCATTAATGACTGCATTAAATGCATGGCAGTGAGGTTGAGACACGCGCTGCCAATTGAGAGTGGTTACCACCTTTCACGAGATTTCCCAATGTATTGCCA
Organism: Leonotis leonurus; assembly: GCA_026898415.1. NCBI lineage: Eukaryota > Viridiplantae > Streptophyta > Magnoliopsida > Lamiales > Lamiaceae > Leonotis > Leonotis leonurus. The sequence continues at coordinate 144,937 of JAPKLX010000398.1, forward strand.
TACTGGGAATGATACTTAGTACAGAAATTTTGATTTTCTTGTACTTCATTCCTCAAAGTATGTTGTTGATGTGACAATACACGGAGTGGGTGAATTGTGACAAATTTAGGTATGTCGGCAGTCCACCGTAGTTACTGTGAGGAGCAGCTTGATTTTGATGTCATACCAGCTCACTGTCCTTCGTGTTGTAACTTCATCTCTTTGGTTCTTCATTGAATGTGACGACCAGATTGTTTTTGGTATAAAACGATCTGCTATATATATGGTAGAGATGATAAGATCATTTTTGGACATAAATGATCTGCCGCTTGAGATGACTGCAGATTGATGCAATCATTTGGAACGAGCTGCTTCCGCCAATAGTAATGACTTGAAATAATGTTATTGGCGAGCGAGCAGCGAACTGATTTTTAGAACGAGCTGCTCAACTACTTGTAGAATATAACATCCTATCAAATAGCTAATTCTAGTCTAGAGAACCAGATCGTTATAACACAGTTTGAAACTGCAAGCTGCTTTTACAGTTGTGATATGTTAAAGGATAAACTAGAATCTGAAACCAAAACAAGTAGAATGACAGCGAGCTGCTACTAGCAATCATTGTGTCCAGGATATCTTTACTAGAATAAGACAGATCGTTAATTATGTATCAAAAACGATCTGCTTCTATTACACTAGATATTCCTTAATAGATAACAATGACTACCTCGTTTCAAAAGAACAAAACATCAAAGTGTAGTTTCGAAAAACATCATTAAAACTAATCAATTCATGGGGTTCCCAACAATAGGTGTGATTTTACGTAGGGATGGTCAGCGGCTGCTGAGGGGTCAGCGACCACTGACTCGGCGTGACACGGGCGCTGGAGTGGGGCTGGTACGGGGTCATCGGTTGCTGAGTGTGCCACGGTCGCTGACACTTGTTCTCATAAATTCTATTCGGTTCTCCTTCGCGGGCGTTGAGTGTTCCGCGCCCACTGACTTGGCTTCTCGTTCGGACTTTTTCGAGGTGTGATTTTTCATTTCGTTACATGTCTCGACTCAGTTTCTTCCCAACTCGGTAACACCTACGAACAAAGGAAAAATAACAAAAATGAACTAATGAAAAGAAGAAAAATAAAAAGGAAATAAAAACAGGAAAAAACGAGTGTGTGTTGCCTCCCACGAAGCGCTTGTTTTACGTCGCTAGCTTGACTGAATGAAACTAATTCAATGGGGGATCGGAGATGGGTGTAGACTCCACAACTTCGGGCATGGAGTCGTCTTCAATGTACGGTTTTACCCGATGTCCATTTATGCGAAAGGACTCCTCCCCTTCGTTACTATATAGTTCCACGGCCTCGGATGGTAGTATGTCCTTTATCACGAATGGGCCGCTCCACAATGATTTTTGTTTGCCTGGGAATAGTCGAAGTCCAGAATTGAAAAGTAGAATCTTCATTTCCGGTTTTAATTCCCTGTGCACAATTCAGCGGTCATGAATCCACTTCACTTTGTCTTTGTAGATCCGTGCACTCTCATACGCCTCGTTCCTAAGCTCATCAAGCTTGGAAATTTGGCGTGATCGCCTCTCAACTACATTGTCGAGGTCGTATATCGCTGCCTTGATTGCCCAATATGCTTTGTATTCTAATTCGACCGGCAAGTAGCACGCCTTCCCATACACGAGACGGTATGGGCTCATCCCAAGAATGCTTTTGAGAGCTGTCCTATATGCCCATAAGGCATCGTTTAACTTGATTGCCCAATATTTCCGGGATGGTTTCACGGTTTTCTCCAATATGGCCTTCACTTGCCTATTGTTCGTTTCGGCTTGCCCTGAGGTTTTTGGGTGATAAGGGGTGGCGACTTTGTATGTGATCCCATTCTTCTTCATCAATTTGTCGACCAACTTATTGCAAAAATGTTTTCCTCCATCGCTAATGATAGCTCCAGGGAATCCAAATCTACATAAGATGTTTTCCTACACAAACTTGAGAACAACATTAGCATCACAAGTCTTAGTGGGGATAACTTCAACCCACTTGGAGACATAATCGATTGCTAATAGAATGTACTCATATCCAAAAGATTTAGGGAAGGGACCCATGAAGTCAATACCCCACACGTTGAAGATTTTGACTAACAATATGTTTTGAAGAGGCATCTCGTTGTGGCGACTTATGGCTCCAACTCGTTGGCATCTATCACATGCAAAATAAAATGCTTGAGCGTTCTTGAAGAGAGTTGGCCAAAAGAGCCCGTTTTGCAAAACCTTATGTGTCTTCTTTTGTCCTCCAAAATGGTCTCCACATGGGGATTCGTGGCAGAAACGGAGCACTTGCTCTTGCTCGGAATCCGAAATGCAACGTCAGATTATACTATCCTTACCAAGCTTAAAAAGGTAAGGCTCCTCCAAAAAATATTGCCTGCACACATGACGAAATCGTTTCTCCTCTATGGAGGTTAGACCGAGTCTAAGTAGATTGCATGCTAGGTAATTCACAATGTCGGCATACCAAGGAGTGATCATAATTTCAGAAATATTTTCATAGGGAAAACTGTCAGAAATACAAGATGTATCAATATGAGAAAACTCAAGTCGAGAAAGATGATCGGCCAAAAATTTTCACTACCTTTCATATCCTTTATCTTTACGTTAAACTCTTGCAAAAGTAATACCCATCTAATTAAACGCGGTTTAGTTTGTGATTTGGTGAATAACTATCTCAAGGCCACATGATCGCTATGAATAATTACCTTAGATCCTAAAATATAAGATCAAAATTTGTCTAAGGCAAATATGACGGCGAACATCTCATTTTTTGTGGTGGTGTAATTTACTTGGGCCGAGTTTAAGGTCAAACTGACGTAGTAAATCACACGAAGCATATTAACAACTCGTTGACCTAAAATAGCTCCAAATGGAAAATTTGATGTGTCACACAGGATCTCAAAAGGCATAGAATAATCAAGGCCAATGACAATAAGGGCAGAAATCAACTTTTTTTTCATAAGGTTAAAATCAGCCAAGCATGAATCATCAAAATTAAAAGGAACATCTTGGGCTAGTAAATGGCAAAGAGGTTGACAAATTTTAGAAAAATCTTTAATGAAACGTCGGTAGAAACCTGCATGACCTAAGAAACTTCTAATGCCCTTGACATCTCTCGGTGGGGGTAATTTTTCAATCACCTCGATTTTTGCCTTATCAACCTCAATGCCCTTGCTAGAAACAATATAACCTAAGACAATGCCACTTTTAACCATGAAGCGACTCTTTTCCCAACTCAACGTTAGACCACTCTCAACACATCTTTCAAGTAATTTCTCAATTTTAACTAAGCAATTATTAAAAGATGAGCCAAATATCGAAAAATCATCCATGAATATCTCGACAAAGTCCCCTATCATCTCGTAGAATATGGACATCATACACCTTTGAAACGTACTGGGTGCATTGCATAGTCCGAATGGCATTCTCCTATAAGCATATGTGTTGAATGGGCTCGTGAATGCCGTCTTAGTTTCATCCTCCGGTGCGATGGAAATTTGATAATATCCTGAAAGACCATTAAGAAAATAGTAAAAATCATGTCTGGATAATTTATCAAGCATTTGATCAATAAAAGGGAGAGGAAAATGATCCTTTTTGGTGGCGGCATTTAATTTGCGGTAGTCAATGCACATCCGCCACCTCGTGATAGGTCGAGGAGGAACAAGCTCTTGCTTGTCGTTTAGGATCACTGTGATTCCTCCCTTCTTGGTTACCACATGTACCGAGCTCACCCACTCACTATCCGCAATGGGATAAATAATTACTTCCGCCAATAATTTGAAGATCTCTTTTTGCACGACCTCCATGAGGACTAGATTGAGTCATCATTGGCCATCTCGTTTTGGAACGGCGCCTTCCTCAAGATTGATGCGGTGCATTCATGTAATAGGACTAATGTCGCGAATGTCCGCTAGGCCCCATCCAAAAGCGAGTCTGTGCTTCTTGAGAACTGGAAGTAGTAAGTGTTCTTGGTCCTTTGTCAACTTGGATGAGATGATCACAGGTTTGTTCTCTCCTTCTTCCAAGAAAACATACTTGAGGTGAGTGGGAAGCTTCTTGAGTTCCACTTTATCAGGTGTCGAAGCCTCCTTGGGTGATGCCTGAGTGATGGATTTTTCGTCAATTATCTTCACTAAAACTTCTTCACTCATAAAATCCTGCAAAAAAGAACTCTCGGCCAATGAATTAATAACATCAATGAAATAAGAATCATCATCAAAATTAGCGGATGGTATGGTGCGACTCCTATGAGCAGAAAAAGACACTTCCTTTGCTAGAACATACATTTTAATAGTACCATTTTTAACATCAATTAATGTATTAATGGTGGCCATGAATGGTCTTCCTAGAAGGAGTGTATGCTCCCCACCATTTTCATGCACGTCTCCTTCTCTAAAACAACAAAATCAACAGGCACAATCAATCCACCTACTTGCACTAAAACATCCTCAATGACACCTCTAAGATATCTAACGGATCTATCGGTCAACTGTAAACACATGCAAGTAGATCTAAGTTCACCTAATTCTAATTGTTTAAAAATAGAGTACGTCATCAAATTAATTCCAGCTCCCAAATCTAACATACTCGATGCTTCCTTACTGTTTCTTAGAGAAATATTGATAACAAAGCTACCAGGATCGTGCTGCTTAGGAGGTAAGGGTTGCTGTATGATGGAGCTCACACTTCAGAGACTGTCACCACCTCTTGGTCACCGAATTTTCTCTTCTTTGCCGCCAATTTTTAAAGAACTTGACATAGGCGGGAACGTTTTGGATAACTTCCAAAAGAGGTAAATTCACATTTACCTTGGACAACATTTTATAGAAATCCTCGAACTGTTGGTCGTGCTTTGCGTTTGTTAGCCTGCTGGGATAAGGAATCGGTGGATTCTGCCTTGTGTAATTTCTCGCCGGACTTGGCTTCACCAACTTCAGGTGGGGGTCCGTCCTCCTTGTCAATGGTGAATGGTGGAATCTCCACTTTGTTATCCATCATTTTTTCACTGCTCAATACAGTCACAGCTTGAGCCTGATGGGGTTGATGGCCCTACCCCGGTATTTTGCCCGTTTGGTTATTTTGCTGCAACTGATTCACTGCACCCGAAATTTGTCTCATAGCAGTCTTGAGGCGCTTAATTGTGATGTCTTGGGCCTCTCGAACCTTGTTGCTCTCTTGCATAAAAGCAGTCAGACTGTCTTCAATCAATGATCTTTGCTGCGGTGGAAAAAATTGTTGTGGCGGTTGTGGTGGATAGTACAGCTGCGGTTGACGCTGGTACTAAGGATGGAAATTCGGAGCTTGAGGGCGTCGATTTTAAAAATTATGTGCTCCTTGAAATTGAGGCCTCCACCCTGTGTTTTGCTGATTTCTCCATAAAATAAAAAGAAAAAGAACAATGAATTAAATCGCCTAAAGCCTTTCCCGGCAACGACGCCAAAATTTATTTCGACTAAAAATGTTTTGAGTCGCTCGCAATTTAAAATGTGGTCATCTAGCAATGATAATAAAACCCAAGTCGTATTCTTAAGGAAGATTTAACAGGGCAATGATTCATTCTTCATATCGAAAGCACTAAAAAGGGATTGTTGAAGATTTTATAACTAGGCGGAATGTAAATAAGAAAAGAAAGTAAAATCGAATCTAATGAAAAACAACGGGAAAATAAAGTTCCTATCTAAGAAAGCGAGATGTAAATTCAAAATAAAGTAAGCAACTTGGAGATCGAAATAAAAAACAATACGAAAAGAACTTTGGAAATCTCATACTAAATCATAAACCGAAAACATAAATGATTAACAGACAAGATCAATGAACGAAACCAAAGTAATGAAAGGAAAACAAACTTGATTAATAACTGGAAAAGGTCTTAATCCACAACGAAAAATTGAAGACAAAATATGAATCTGATTGTTGCAATCGGTTATCCTTCGAGTACGAAATCTAAAGCTAAAGAAACTAACTAGAAATCAAAATCTCAACCCTCGAACGTAGGTCGAGACGTGCTAAAACTGTGAATGAAAATGTCTAGGAAGATGTGCTGAAAGATGGCATCGATAGAAGGTCTTAAAAAACGTGTCCATCGAATGAGAAACTCGCCGAGTATTTATATCCGAAAAGGTAGGTTTGCGGCTGCTCAAGGGTCAGCGACCGCTGACCCCGCTTGTTTCGCATTCCCCGCGGTGGCAGTTAGGCCAGGCCTGGGTTAGCCGCTGGGCTCAGCGGCCGCTGAGGTGTCAGCGATCGCTAGCCCAGGCCTCGCGCTGGTTCGGCGCCTAGCTCGTCCTGGTGCATCAATGCTTAGTCAGCGGTCGCTTAAGGCTACACGACCGCTGAGTAGTGCTCTCAGCACTAAACTTCACTCTTTCGTCATTTCTCGATCCTTTCTCATCTCTTTTTCAATTTCGACACTTGTTTAGGCTAGTGATCCTGAAACATAAAATGAAACATAAATCGAGCCAAAACATCATGCAAAGATGGAAAATGACACGAATAAAGATAAGGAAAATACGAGTTTAGACGAACAAAATGAGGCGAAATAAGAACGGTGGTTGACATGTTCGTGGCTACCACCGGGATGGAGATTGGAATCATCCCCACAAACGTGGTGACCACATTTACAGGATCAGAAAAAGCGTGGGTGGATCTGCTAACAGTGACGTTGGAAGAAACATCAATAATTGATGCAGCTACATCGTAGTTGGAATTGGCAGGGTCGACATCTCCAAGGAAAGATTTTAGGTTAATATAATAATACTCCCACGATCAGGAACCGGAGTAACAATGATATTTCATCTTACGATTGTAGAATACATGATGCTAATTACAAAGAAAATAGATCGTGAAATAAAATTATATTGACAAATAAAGAAATACAAACTATAAAGCCGAGTCGAGGAGTCATCTCTCCGCAAGATGAAATACGCCCCAATAGTGCTCACAAATTGACATATCTCCCCCAAATATGAAACGGCTTTGTCATTTAGTGTAGTAGAACCACAAACTCTCAAGGTCCCGACGAACTTAACGAGAATAGAGAACCGAGCAAGACAATGCTCCTAAAAATGCAAACTAAGAGATAAATGTAGAGAGGAGGAGGAGAGCTTGTTGTTGGTGTGTTTGAAGCAATGTCACACCTCCTTTTATAGTGTCTCGTGGGGGAGCAAATTAAATGTTGGTCATAATGTTTAGCATAATTGCCGACGGTTTTGCCAATTCAAATTGGCCGGTGAACTATCCAAATTCAATGGTTTTTATGCCATTAAATCATGCATTCAACGTCATATTCAATTATGAATTTGACCATGACTTTAACTTTATGCATTGATTTTCTTGTGCAATTGATATAATCACAATTTTGGACCAACACTTAATCTTTGGGCTTCAACCATTTATAAAATTAGTAGTCAACACTATAATATTTATATATAAAGTTTGGTCCTAGAGAATCAAGCCCAAATCCACCTTGTACATAATTTAGCATATTATCTCTCACTCACAATAAAAATTGATTTGAGAAATATACATTACTACAAACCATTTAATCGAACACGATTAAATAACACAAACTGTCAAATTGATTAAGAACCCTACGAGTTCAAAATTAATCCAAATTAATTAAAAGTCCTACAAACTCAAAATCAATTTATCTAACAAACCCCCACATGAGTAAAAATGATATGCATGAATGCAGACACAGCTCAGTTCTCAATAAATAATATTGCATTTGTAAAAGTAGCTTGTGGCTTTGAAGTTTCCATAGTTAACACTATTGGGCATACCGACAGACTAGTGGACGCGATGCCTTGAACTATTCTTCCTTGGTGTATACCAAGTCAATAATATTAACGCAATATCATCTCAATCTCCTCAGTTCTCACGTTCTGGAAAGTCATATGTACCAAAGCAACAAGTCAAACCTGGAAAGAAAACAATATATGTTGACTTTCAGGGGAGACAAGTTCTGGACAACAATAACATTCGCATCATTAGGCAACAATAGGTGCAAAAACATAGCATGCATGATGTCTCTGGGTCTGGTTCTGAACTAGATCCTAATACTCAGTAATTGTAAGGCCTAAGACCAAGGAGAGGTGCAACAAAGGAGCATTCAAGCTGGATTTTTGACAGTGGATGCTCAAGGCACATGACATTTAATAAAGAAGCACTCTCCAACTACACTGAGAAAGATAGTCTTCAGGTAACCTTTGGTGATAACTCAAAAGGTTTCACTAAAAGGTATTGTACTTTAATTATTGGGAACATATCTATTGATAACGTTTCATTTGTCTCTGGCCTGAAACACAATTTGTTCTCAGTAAGCCAATTGTGAGATAAAGGTTTTAATGTTGTGTTCAGTTATGAAGAGTGCAGGATAAATAGGAAAAATGACGAAGCCACTGTGATAAAAGGCTTCAGGGTGAGAAATATTTATGCAGCTGATTGGAAAGCCACCTCCCCTAAAACATGCCTCATCTCAAAAAGTACTTCAGAACAAAGTTGGTTATGGCATAATAGGCTAAGTCATCTGAACTTCAAAGTCATCAATCGACTCTCAAGACACAGTCTAGTTCGACGAATGTCAAACCTGATTTTTTACAAAGACCATGTATAAGGAGCCTGCCAAAGTGGAAAACAAGTTAAAGCTTCATTCAAACTGAAAGAAGCTCCATCAACAGAGAAGATTCTTTAACTCTTACACATGAACCTATTTGGTCCTATAACTCCCCTCATTAATAATGGTAGAAAATATTGTCTTGTTATAACTGATGACTTTTCTCGTTATACATGGACTTTGTTTCTTTTCCACAAGAATGAAACCATGACACGCATTCCTGCACTGCTAACGAAGCTGAAGAATTAGAAGTCAACAATCGTTGTCACCATTCCCACTGATCAAGGAACTGAATTCCTCAACTCAACAATTTTAGAATATTGTGCACAAATGGGGATAGACAATCAAACTTCAGCTGCAAGAACTCCTCAACAAAATGGCGTTGCAGAAAGGAGAAATCGATCCTTGAAGGAAGGTGCAAGAACTATGATAAATAGTTCAGAGATACTAAATAAATTCTGGGTAGAAGCAATCAACACAACATGCTACACTCATAATAGATCACTCATCACCAAACGCCAAAGCAAAACTCCATATGAGCTATGGAATTACAAGAAGCCTACTCTTAAGTATTTTTGTGTTTTTGGTTGTTTATGTTATATCCACAACAATGACAAAACTCAATTAAAAACTTTTGATAACAAATCTGATTCAGGATTCTTCCTAGGTTACTTAGAGGAGAGTGCTGCCTACAGAGTTTTTAATAAATGTAGCCTGATGATGAAAGTAACACCTCATGTTATTTTTTATGAATCTAGTTTTGAGTACAGGTTAAAGGAAACTGAAGTCATCACTAAGAGACTTTAAAATCTAAAGTTACAACCTTCAGTAGACAAATCAAAGGAGATTCTCATCTAGAATTTCGATGATGAAGAAGAAGAGAATACTCTAGTAGAAGGTTCAACAGTTAGATTGAAGAAAGAAAAGGAGTCCACTGAGGAAAGCATACAAGCTCCTGAAAGTCTCCCTCCAGTTCTTGATGAAAATTTCATCCCTGAGATTTCAACCCAGGAGAAGACTCCCCAATCTGAAGTCAAACTTGAAGTACCAACACCGGGAAAACTTGAAAATCTCTCCACTGAGATTACAGCACAAACTTTAGGGAGTAGTAACTCAAACTCATCAAATTATTGTTGCTATTAACAATGTATTGACCAGTTCAGATAAACTTATTTTGCAGGAGATTGAACAACAAACTGAATATGTAAGAGCCAATAGTCAAGGGGGAATCATCCCTCGGATTGAAGAAGATGATAATCCATTCCATGTGCAAACAAACACCTATTATACCTGGTCCTGGAGCTCTCGACTTTGTTCCAATGTTAGAAGAGGATCAGAAGAGAAGAAGAAGATGGATTGAAGATCATCCCTCTGATTCAGTGATTGGTTGTCTAGAAAGTGGTGTTCAAACAAGGAATCAAATCCAAGCAGAAGTGGACCAACCACTAGCTACCACTAAACCTCCCACTGACGAACAATTAAGACTAAAAGCAGACCTCGCGCTGTTTTCAGATGAAAATTTCCTATATTGTTGTTATCTCTCCAACATTGAACCTAAAGACGCCAAGGAAGCCCTTGAAGATGTGAATTGGGTGACCGCTGTGAAATGGGCCTTTAAGAACAAGAAAGATGAATCCGGAGAAGTTGTTCGAAATAAAGCTAGATTGGTTGCTAAAGTTTATTGTCAAGAAGAAGGCATTGACTTCGACAAAACCTTTTCCCATGAAGTTCAAAGTCTATCAGATGGACGTGAATAGTGCTTTCCTGAATGGCATACTAAAGGAAGAAGTCTATGTAGAGCAACCACCAGGCTTTGAAACTGATTACTCCAAAGTGTATAAACTACACAAGGTTTTTTATGGGGTGAGACAAGCTCTTAGAGCTTGATATGTCTCTTTGTCTATTTTTGTTATTAACTGAGATTTCAAGCGAGGATCGGTGGACATGACTCTATTCACCATGAACTATTAAGGAGACATTTTAATCATTTAGATTTATGTCGATGATATTATATTTGGATCGAAGTCTCAGACCCTTTGTGAAAAATTTGCCAAGTTGATGAAAACAAAGTATCAAATGTCAATGATGGGCGAGATGAGATTCTTTTTAGGATTTTAGATGAAGCAGTCCACTGAAGACATCTTCATCAACCAAGCAAAGTACACAAAGGAGCTGATCAAAAAATTTGGCGTTCAGAATATCAAGGCCGTGAATATTCCAATGAATACCAATGGAAGGATTGAGCCTGACACTGAAGGAAAATCAGTCAACCAAACTGAGTATAGAGCAATTATCGAATCTCTTATATATCTCATGCCAACAGGCCTGATATCACTTTTGCAGTAGGAGTGTGTGCACGCTATCAAGCCAACCCTAAAGAGTCACACATGGAAGCAACAAAGAAGATATTACACTACCTGAAGGGCACACCCAACCTTGGCCTATGGTATCCTTCAGATGATAACTTAATTCTAACATGTTATTCTGATGCTGATTTTGCAGGATGCAAACTTGATAGGAAGTCAACTTCAGGAACATGTCAATTCTTGGGCAGCGAACTGATCAGTTGGTTCTCCAAGAAGTAAACCTCAGTTGCTATCTCCACCACTGAAGCATAATATATGGTTGCGGGAAGTTGTTGCTCTCAGATCCTATGGCTCAAGAAACAGTTTAGAGATTTTTAATTGCCTATCACTCAGGTTGCAATTTATTATAAAAGCTCCAGTGCCATTGTCATCACTCAGAACCCAGTTCTTCACACAAGATGCAAACATGTGGACATCATGCATCATTTCATAAGGGATCATGTTGAGAAGAATGATGTTTCCATTGAGAAAATCCACACTAACATTCAACAAGCAGACATTTTCACCAAGCCATTGGAGGAAGAGAGGTTAAAAATGCTAAGTGGAAAAGTTAGATTACTGAACCCAGATCACTCCTGAATATTGCCCCTGAAACCCTTCTTTACATCCAGGTAAAATGTCCAAATGGTTAACTAAATTCATACCATTTATGTACTGAATTTTGACCTGAAAGACAAACGAGAAATTTCAATGGTTCACCAAATATGAACAACTCTTTATTTAGTTGTATCAGAAATCAAACCATCATACATTTCTATACTTTAAAAAAATATATATTATCCAGGTTTACTCACATCAACCGAAGTTCAACTGGAGACTAAAACATCACTAAAGAACATAGCAAAGCTATACTGAAGTATTTCAGAATTAATCAATAATTCTGAAATCAACACTGAAAGCAAATCTGAAATGAGTAAACTCAGATGCATTATATCAACGACTTACTCTCTATACTTCTCATTTATTTCTCCAAATATTTTCCTATATATTTCTCTAAGTGTTTTACTCGTAAGTATGTTGATTTTAGTACTCAGTCAATCCCTGAAAATCTGGAAAAGCAATCACCACATTTAATAGAACCTGGCATGTACAGTAAAAAGCGACAAGTCATGATTTGCCTAGGAAACCTAAACGTCGTGCGTACACTACACGCCCTTGATTTTCCCACCTAGTTGACGCTTTAACTACGTGGATGAACCTTAATCATTAATTTTCAAAACTCGGAGTGACATCCAACTATCACTCTTTTATTTAGGGCCGTAGTTTTCAAATTCTCTCTCTCTCTCTGTGTTCTTTCTTGTTGATAACTTCATTCCCTATGAATCTTCCATCACTTTTGTATGTTTCTAACTTTTGATATGTGTTAAAATATGTCTAAATATATCTATCATGTATCATCATGTTTAAGAACAACTGAAACTACAAATGTCTGAATTAAATTTCACTTTGCACTTTATCAATTTCACTATGGGAAAGATGACAAACTTGCCCCCGACTATGACTATTTCCCAACTCATGAGTTGTCTCAACCCTGATCCGACTGCTATATTCACAGATACCTCTGTTTCTCAGAAGAAAATTATGTTTGATATCAAAGAATTCCAATGGCTGCTTAAGATAGTTACTCTCCTCCTGAAAAACTGGTATCCATAACGAGTTATGGAGTTTTACATGAATCTAGGCTATGAGTGAACCAACCTAAGGAAAACCATTCCTATTCACTCAGTTGAACGCATCTCAGGCGATAGGCGTACTGAAACTCTAGAACTCAATGTCACTGAGAGATTGCACATAATTTTTGAGTTATAGGATCATGGTCCCAAGCCTAAATAGTTTCTGAAACTCAAGACTCAGATTCAAGATTTTTTTTTCTGAAATCCAGGTTGGATGTAGTGCATATGTGCGTCCTTGGGTAGAAGTCATCCCATGAATAACTCAGCTGGCAGAAACTAAGTTTCATGAGGAGTATCTACACTAACGAAGGAGGAAATTAGATAGCATTGATGGAGGAGTTATTCATGGCTGAGAAAGAAAAACTATAGGAAGTCAGTTCAGGTTCATTTACTATGAGTGGTTCAAACACACTGAACCTTGCCACCAAGATTTCAGTTATCATTGAGGAATGATACGAGCACGTAGAGACAATTTTTCCTCATTGTAAAATTTTTGATGGTCGACTGATGTTTGGAAATGATTTTGAAGTACAATTGTGTATGGTTGGGAAGGCTCCAGCTCTTCAGATCCAGCTTCCCAATATCGTGAAGAAGAAACCCGCCAAGAAAGGTAAAGCTGGAATTATCATGACTCAACTTGGAGAAGGTCAAATTATTCATCTTCTATTAGGACATGATGACACGGATGAAGAGGAAGATGTGGATCCAATTCATGTCATTGAGGAATACGATTGACGAGCCTATTTTTTGTGCACTTTTTGTGTCTTGTTTTATGTCTAGATCGAGTCTTTTTCCTTTGTTTGTGTCATATTTCGTGTCTGGGAGGACACAAGTCTTTGGCAAGCAGGATGCAGGGCAAGCTGCAGATTATCCCGGGAAAGAGGCAAGATTATACACAAAGATCGCTTGGGCAATCTGGAGCTCAAGACAATGTACCGCCCGGGACCACACTGTAGCAAAGGAAGACCAAGGGAGCGAGCTGAGCAAGACGGAGGACTGGCCAAGCAGCTGAGAGCACACAAGACGAAGGGCAAGAGGCTGGGATTCGCGGCAGATTTCATTCCTTCCGCGGAAAAGGAAACTATTCGCCCTTTCCTTTCACCAATGATTTGGGGAAGGATTGGGATTCTTTGTTTCTTTGCGGATTATCAAATAGGGAAGGAAAGTTTGCCGGAACCCAAGCCGGCACCACACAAAAGCCCAGGCCTACGGAATTCCTATATAAACCCCATGCTATAATCAGAGACGCACACATGTAGAGGGGAGGGGCGACGCACAACTGCCAGTTGAGTTCTTTATTTTCGTATGAGTGATTGGGAGGAAGAAACATGTCCTATGGGCAAACACTTTTAATATTTTTTGTTATGCTTTGGCCTTGCCACGGGTTGGTCCTGGTAGGAGAATTCTTATAAAAAACCTCATTCTTACGTCTACCCTTAACCGATGACTTGCCGAGACAACGAATAACTTTGCACCAATTATCAAGACATAAGTCAAGACTCAAAGACTCTAACCCAAGTCAAATCGCTTTCTCATTTAACTCTTTTAGTGTTTTCTTTTCAGTTTTTTACTTTTACAGCATTTACTATTCTTCTTGGTTACCCCTCTTGCCCAAGGCAAGACCCGAATCAAAACCCCAAATTGTGACATCGAGAGAGGAATCCACCAACTCCCTGTGGGATCGACCCTGTACTTGCCATTAGCGGAACCTAGTGAAGAGTGCTAGACTTATAAATTTATCTTGTTGGAGTGATAACGACTGAGCCTCCTTCAGATTGGCGTTGTTGCCGGGGAGTTGTGCTTTCCAGGATTTTTTCTCTCTTACCTTGACTCAGGTCTTGCGCACGGTGTATGCTTTGACCTAATCCTGATGGTAGACTCGGAGACGTTTGGTTTGATCCAGAGATCGAGAGAAACAGAAAAGAAGAAGAGGCAGACAAAGGAGACAAGAGCGACTTGAGCAAGGTGCCCGTCAAGCAGTAAGAATGGCGTACAAATAAGGAGAAAACAACAATAATAACAATGAGAATCCACTCCAAGAACAAACACTGAGGGAGATGATGTTTCCCACCAACAACAATCTGAAACGCTCAGGCATCACCTTGCCCGCGATGGCTGACAACTGGGAACTAAGGCACTCTTTCATCCAGATCTTGCCCAAGTTCAGTGACATGCCAGGAGAGGACCCGCAAAGACATCTTCAAGACTTTGAGATGGCTTGTGGAACTATCAGGACTAACGAACCAGTAAAAAAGGAGTACATACGTCTGGTATCTTTTCCTTTTTCACTTCAAGATACTACTTGAGAATGACTTTACACTTTACCTGCAGGCAGTGTCACGACTTGGGAAGGGATGCAGCAAAAGTTCCTAGAGAAATACTATCCTATCTCGAGGATCCAAAATGCAAGGATAAAGATGAGCACCATCCAGATGGGAGCGGGAGAGTCACTCTATGACTATTGGAACAAATTCAAGCTCATGTTGGCCAAGTGCCCGCAGCACAATATTCCAGATCAGGACTTGATACAATACTGCGTCAATGGAATGCGTCCTGCCGAGCGGCAGTTGCTGAATGCCGCATGTGGAGGTTCAATCTTGAACAAGCAGCCTTCTGAAGCTTTCAGGCTGTTGAACGACATGGCAGAATAATCCAGAGAAGATACACACTCCTTGACCAGAACTATGGGAGATGTTTCCGCATCACAGTCCAAGACGGAACTCTCGGACTTGTGCGCTGCCATGAAACAGATGATGGAGATGATGAAGCCAACCATCAAGAAGACTGTCAAGATGTGCCAGTTGTGCTATGCTACTACCCACTTGACCGACAAATCTCCAACCCTAGGAGAAGAAGAAGTCAATACTTTTGGGCACACCAACAATGGAGGAAACCACAATCAAGGACCATTGCAGAGATTCGATCCCCACTCAGGAACCATGAAAACTTAAGGTACGGGGGCAACCACTATCAAGCTCCACTTGAAGCTCAGCTTCAAATCCAGCCAAGAGGGCCATCTCTGTCCGAGACTGTACAGAACTTGTCCAAGGAACACCATAAATTCAGTGATGAATTTGAGAAGTTCAAGACCGAAAGTCGAGGAACCCTACAGTCACTAGCCAACCAGATCTCCAACTTAACCCAGGCGATCGTCAAGATGGACAACAAGCAACGAGGACTGCCGTCCCAAGTCCAGGTGAATCCCAAGTCATAGGTCAACACGGTGACACTGAGGAACGGTAAAGCTTACCCTGTACGAGTAATGGAACCTTCCAAAGAGATGGTAGAACCAGAGGAGCTAGAAGTTGAGGAGGAGCTGATCAAGACAGCAAAACCAGAGGAACCAGTCAAGAAGCCTAAACCAGAGAAGAAGTCAGAGCCCAAACCTAAAGACAAAAATCCAGAACAACATCTACTGCAAGCCACCTTTCCCCAAAAGGTTGGCCAAGATGAAAGAAGCTAAAGATATGAAGGAACTACTCAAGGTGTTCCAGATAGTGGAAGTCAACATGCCACTTTTGACCGCACTCGCGACTATGCCAAGATGTGAAAAATTCCTTACGGAGCTATGTACCAAGAGGATACAGTACCCTGACAACACTAGATTTATAGTCGGAGAAAATGTCTTCGTAGTGCTCAAGACGGATTGGCCAGTCAAGTGCGAGGATCCAGGGATGTTTTATATCCCTTGCGTGATAGGAAATACCAACATTGATCAAGCCATGCTAGACTTGGGGGCTTCAATCAACGTCATGCCCCTAAGTATGTTCGAGGAGATGAAGATAGGGCCACTGAAGCCATCCAGGGCCGTTATCCAGCTAGCAGACAAGTCAAGCGTCTATCCAGAAGGCATAGTGGAAGATGTCTTGGTAAAGGTACAAGATTTAATTTTTCATGCTGATTTTTATGTGACCTTTGATATCTACAAAGCGACTGTGATACCGGGAAGCTGACTTGCAAGTGCGCTGGAGAGACGGTGACCTTTGATATCTACAAAGTGGAGTAGTATGTCCCAGAAGAGGAGATAGTGGATTTTTTGGAATCCATTGACATAGACATTGAGGAAGCCTTGCCCCAGATTCTGAACAAGACGAAAGACCAACCAGTCAACGAAGAAGACAAGGAGGAAGAAATAACCACTAAGGAATCTGTCCAAGCAGTGGAGTTCCATATCACAAAATCATTTTCGACCCCAGGGAACCAGGTGGAATCATCCATACTCAAACCACCAAAGTTGGAGCTGAAGACCTTGCCCAAGCATCTCAAGTATATTTACTTGGGCAAGGAGGAGACATTGCCAGTAATCATTAGCTCGGATTTACACCACGACGAGGAAGACAAGCTGACCCAGGACACTTCCCAGTAGGTCACCCATCATAGTATTGCTCCAAGCCAAGCACGCTTAACCTTGGAGTTTCTACTAAGGGGTCACCTGAAAAGATGATGCACCATGTTGGTATGAGTAGTACTAATCAATTCATTTAACCTCTCGTCAACAATGGTAGTGCAGGCCCTTTTCGACTGAGGCAGGCCGCACTCCCATAAGTTCTCTCGGGTACGATACACGGAGGACCCCCCCTCCGGGAGGTGCTGGAGTCCACTTCCCAACACGAGTTGATCGTGACAAGACTGCAGACAGGCTGGAGAGTCTGCATTGACTACAGAAAGCTGAACAAGGTGACCAGGAAGGACAACTTCCCACTACCGTTCATTGACCAAATGCTCGAGCGGCTGGCAGGAAACAAGTTCTTCTATTACCTTGACGATTACTCAGGATATATGCAGATATGGGTAGCACTCGAGGACCAAGAGAAGACTACATTCACTTGTCCCTTTGGAACTTTCGCCTACCGAAGGTTGCCTTTTGGGCTATGCAACGCCCCTAGCACGTTCCAAAGGTGCATGATGAGTATATTTTCTAACCTCCTTGAGCATTGCATCGAGGTATTTATAGACGATTTCACAGTCTATGGGAGCAGCTTTGGCCACTGTTTTGAGCACCTGGAGATGGTACTACAAAGGTGCGTGGACAAAGGCCTGGTGCTCAATTACGAGAAATGCCACTTCATGGTCAAGGAAGACAT
Source organism: Leonotis leonurus (assembly GCA_026898415.1). Classification (NCBI taxonomy): domain Eukaryota; kingdom Viridiplantae; phylum Streptophyta; class Magnoliopsida; order Lamiales; family Lamiaceae; genus Leonotis; species Leonotis leonurus. The sequence goes on from JAPKLX010000398.1 coordinate 162,710, forward strand.
TCTACTTGGCCATTATCTCTAAGAAAGGAATTTAAGTGGATACTGCCAAGGTGGAGATCATTGTTGTTTAGTCTCATTTTGTTCGTCTAAACTTAGGTTTTTCGTAGCTTTACTCATATTATTTTCCCTCGTTCTGTGATGTTTTTGCCCGATTTATGTTTCATTTTATGTTTCAGGATCATTGGCCTAAACGAGCGTCGAAAGTGGAAAAGAAACGAGAAAAGATGAGAAAACGAAGAAGTATGCCGAAGAGCATGTCAGCGACCGAGCCAGCGCCGCGCCAGCGGCTGAGAGGACACGCGCCAGACACGAGTCAGCGGCCGCTGATCTATCTAAGCGGTCGCTGACACCCCGTTTTTCGCGCGGACCATTGCAACGAACCCTAGCGCTGCTCAGAACAACCCTAGTCAGCGCCCGGTGACTTCAAGAGACCGCTGAGTTTCCTCTCGCTATAAAAAGACACGTCGTCCCGACTCCTTTTGGCACGAATTCCTAGACTAGTTTTCCAGCATACTTCTATTATTTTTAGTTCGTCTCGATCCTGCAATCAAGGGTCGAGACTTAGCATTCTAGATAGGATTTTTTTTTCGTTCTTCGTTTTAGAGTTAGCCGTTTACAACATTCGAACACCGTTAGTTCCAGATTTTCATTGTCGTTTCTAGACGTACTTCAAGTATTAATTCAAGTTCGTTTCTTTCCCTTTAATTATTGCTTTATTTATTTACTTTTATCATTTGTTTCGTTTTATGCTTTCAACTCCTTTCATCGCTTTCAATTTCCAGATTTCTTTCCGTTTTTCTTTCGTCTTCAAACTTCAAGTTCTTTACTTTTCTAGATTAGATTTAATTTTCTTTCTTAGTTTAGATTTTAATTCCTTTCTTATTTACTTTCTTGGGCTAGTTATAGAAATCCAAGTCAAACTCTTTAATTGCTTTCCATTTTTACGAACAAAGAATATAATTGTCCTGCTAAGCCTTCCTTGAGAATACGACTAAGGTCAACTTATTAATCTATAACTAACTCGTTCTCTTGCGAGCAATTTAATAAAATAACTTTGAAGTATATCGGCTGGAAATATTCCTTGTACCCGTTACTGAGTTCATTTATCGGACAGTGGGTCTGGTCTAAACAACGCCACGTACTGAAAGTTTAAAAATAAGTTGAAACAATTGCCAAGCTGCCATACCCTACCAATGAGAAGTAGCTGCGGGGATTCCTTGGCCATGTAGATTTCTACCGCCGCTTTGTCAAGGACTTTGCCAAGATAGCCTAACCGATGAACAGGTTACTCCAAAATGAGGTGCCATGGGATTGCGACGAGGAATGCAAGAATGCGTTCCAGATTCTGAAGAACCACTTGATCTCGGCACCAGTAATCAGACCACCTGATTGGGGGATGCCCTTTGATTTAATGTATGACGCCAACGTCTATGCCATAGGAGCAGTGCTGGGCTAGAAGATTGGCAAGGAGAGCCTTGTAATTTACTATGCATGGAAATCTCACTCACGGGCAAGCAGCAGAAGGTGGCCGTCGAAGACCTAGATGTAATTCTAAGCATGATTGATTTCAAGGAGAAGTTCAACCCCGAGTACAAGCAAGAAATCAAAGTAGTCCCAAATGCACCCAGGGAGCAGTCGAATAGGATGTGGGAAGGTCTTGCTAGGACCAAAAACTTCAAGGGAAGTCAGTCTAAGGCTTCTGCCTTGGTGGACTCGGCAGTCAAGATGTGTCACCGCATCTTGGCCATCAATCTCTTTGTTAAAAATGACAGTAGAAATACCGTGTTCCAAAGTGAACTCTTTATACTTTGGGCCATGGAAAAGAAGCAAAGACTCAACTTCTCCTCGTTCATGGAAAATCACATCCGCAACATCCTCTCCAAGCCCCAGCAGTGTATATCTCTATCCCATCTGCCCGCCTTGATCGGGAAGTAGTTCAGGCTGATCAAGGCGGACTATGAAGGATTTCTTGAAAGGGAGGACCACTTTGACATGGCCACCCTGACCAGGATGTTGACCATAGAAGAGAATGCTAACGAAGAGCCCCGAATTGTCGAAGACCCAATTGAGAAGTTGTTTGTCTACCCCACTAAGAGCAGTGTGAAAGCAACAAGGTCTCCCTCGCCAGAGCCAATGGAGGACCTGACAGTCTACCTCAGCCGCATTGACAAGACCCTTCGACAACTCCAAGATGCCCAGCTTGCCTACTTCGACCACGTAGGGTTCAGGTACCGTCCTGCCCGCCTTGATTTCAGTCCTCCCTTTTTTATTTTCTTTTTCTTTTCTTTTCCTTCGTTTTTTTTATGTTTTTAGATTCTCTTTTATTTTCTTATTTTTGTTCGAGTCAGAGTCATGACCGGGGAGTCTCTCCCATTCTGATCACTTTGCCTTGAGCAAAGTGTGTGAGTGGGGAAGGTTTCCTAGTCTGTCTAGGTTAGAGAGAGTGTTGTTTATTTGTTTTCTTGTTTAGAATCTTGCCAGCATGCTAACTGTATGTGTATCTTGAGCATGATAGACGTAGGAGTTTTGATGTATAGATCAAGTATGTTCTAGGATAGTCAGGTATGACAGAAATGCAATCATGTGAGCATATACCCCTGTGAGATTTTTGAGCCTTAAATGCTATATATACCTGCTTAGCATGAATTTCTTTTCTGTGTGTATATACAACTGCTTGCTTGATTGGTTCTAGAACTTGTCTGTCTTCTTGGTCAAAACCCTATAGCCCTGGTCAAGTCTCTAGAGGATTTAGGCACTTTTTGTTCATGAGCCCAGAGCCAAATACTTCCTACCAACATTCATATTCCCTTACTAGCCAATCTTGAGCCTTAATATTTCTTTTGCCTTACGCGCATATTCAAAAAATCCATAAAGGCCTACCCTGGTCGGGATGAACTTAGGGCAAAAAGAAAGAAAATCCAATGAGCAATGAGAAAGGGCCAGTCACCACCCCCCGAATGGCAGCTTTGGCTTCCAACCTGGCAGCGCCAAAACCAAAAAAAAAATCCAAAAAAATATATATAAATTAATACGGGGGTGGGAATCCAAAAAATAAGGAGTAGAAAAATAAAAAAAATTCCAAAAAAAAAATACCCCAGAAAAATAAGTGTGCTAGGGCCCGAGAAAAGTTTAAGTGTGCTCTTTAGTCAAGGAACCGCCAAAGACTATAGTCATACCGACCTTAACCCAGTTCCCCAAATATTTCCAACCTTTTTCCAAAGCCACGTTACAATCCAATAAAGACCTAAGGATAGATGTCTTGACCAAACTAATTGGGTGGAGACATGTAGAAGGCTGGCAAGCCTATGAGACCTTTCTTGATCAAGCAGATTGTCGAGCATAAACACTTAATCTAAACACAGAGTGTTGAGTGGGTAAGGATACATCTCTATGCTTACTTGATCGCTATCTTGACCGCTTGAGAACATTGCTTGATTTATGCTCTAACTCCTGTTTGTCTTGACTATTTTTGGTGCATGTATATTTGTGTGCTGGCTGTTTGTCTTTTATTTTACTCTTCTTTTTGGGAAAGTTGTATTTACACGCTTGAGGACTATCGTGCTTAAAGTGTGTGAGTGTGACGAGACCATTTTTTGTGCTCTTTATATGTCTTGTCTTAGGTCTAGATCGAGTTTTTTTCCTTTGTGTCGTATTTCGTGTCTGGGAGGACACAAGTCTTTGGCAAGAAAGATGCAGAGCAAGCTGTAGGTCATCCCGGGAAAGAGGCAAGATTATACACGAAGATCGCTTGGACAATCTAGAGCTCAAGACAATGTACCACCCCGGACCACACTGCAGCAGAGGAAGACCAAGGGAACGAGCTAAGCAAGACGGAGGACTGGCCAAGCAGTTGGGAGCGCACAAGACGAAGGGCAAGAGGTGGGGATTCGCGGCAAATTTCTTTCCTTACGTGGAAAAGGAAACTATTCGCCCTTTCCTTTCACCAAAAATTTGGGGAAGGATTGAGATTCTTTCCTTCTTCGCCATATCTGATTGGGATGGAAAGTTTGCCGGAACCCTAATCGGCACCACACAAAATCCCAAGGCCACGGAGATTCCTATATAAACCCCACGCTATAATCAGAGACACACACATGTAGAGTGGAGGGGCGACGCCCAGCTGCCAGTTGAGTTCTTTATTTTCATATGAGTGATTGGGAGGAAGAAACAAGTCATACGAGCAAACACTTTTAATATTTTTTGTTATGCTTTTCGCCTTGCCACGGGTTGGTCCTGGCAGGAGGATATTTTGGTAACACTTTACTTTCGTATTTCAATATATGTATGTTTTTCTTTATTTCATCCTTGTTCTTTATTTTCTATATGAGTAGCTATTTAATTAGACTTGACTTGGGGAAAGATGAATTGAGTCCGAGACTTATAAACTCTTGAGAGGTATAACTGTGCATATAGCTGTCTTAGCAAGTTCCTAAAGCGCTGGATCTGAATCCTATACAACTTGATCAAGTCCTCAGTTTTGTCTGGCCAGTAGCAGTCTTGGGCGAGATCAGGTTACAACTGCGAGCTGGAAACTCCAAGTGTTAGCGACTTCCTGCTTGCCAGCTAGATGGATCAGCGTGGTGATGTAGGTGGGGACGCCATGGGACGAGCGTCTGAGATGGTGTACCCATGGTTGTTGTGTTCCCCGCGAATGACTATTCGGGTACATTTGAGTAAGCTTGGTCCAGGAGCAATCTTGGGCAAGGGGGATAGGGAGTGAGTAACCCTTACCCTCTGGGCTGAAAGGGTGTGTTGGGTGGAGCTTGAGTGGCTACATGAAGATTAAAAAGGGGGCTGCTTGAGTGATGCGTTTGGGTGGTAGGAGTAAAACCTCATTCTTACGCCTGCCATTAACCGATGACTTGCCGAGACAACGAATAACTTTGCACCAATGATCAAGACATAGGTCAAGAATCAAGGACTCTAACCTAAGTCAAGTCACTTTCTCATTTAAATTTTTTAGTGTTTTCTTTTCAGTTATTTACTTTTACAGCATTTACTATTCTTCTTGGTTACACCTCTTGCCCAAGACAAGACCCGAATCAAAATCCCAAATTGTGACATCGAGAGAGGAATCCACCATCTCCCTATGGAATCGACCCTGTAATTGCCACTAGCGGAACCTAGTGAAGAGTGTTGGACCTATAAATTTATCTTGTCGGAGTGATAACGTGTAATACCCCGAATTTTCATAATACGATTTAGATATCTTACTACGACTAATTAAGGATTTTAGGAAGAGACTATACCCTATTAGGACCTACCATATGAATTTGGCACACGGTGAAACTTTTTAAACGTTTCTTTAAAATTGAACTTTTCATGCATAAGTCAAAAGCATGTCAATATTATACTCATTTTGTAGGGTTTTTCAAAAGAAAAATATTGGCAATATGTTTTCCCAAAAAGGAGTTCGTATGTAACCGCTACGGATTTTTGAAGTTTAAGCACGTCGTATAAAAATTAGTTTTTTCATAAATAACCGTAAGTATATCAATATTATAGTCATTGTGTAGAGCATTAAGAAAGAAAGATGTTGACATTGAGTTTGCTCGAAAAGGAGATCGTGTGTAGAAGTTACGACGTTTTAAGATTTAAGCATTAATAATAATATAATAATAATATAATATAATATAATATAAATAATAATAAAATAATCAAAATTTTAATATATATAGGGGTGTTGGACGAGAGTTTACTCGCTCATTTCCTTCGGAAGAAGTTCTTCTGCTTCTTCTTCTCCTTCTCTCTTCTTCTTTCTATCATTTTGGAGTATCGAGGTTCTGCGGGTTTGGAAATTGAAGATCGATTTAAGTCAAGGTACATTAGGGTAAGGTCGAAGGTAGGCATGGAACTTGACAAAGGTGGCTTAGCCGCCGTCGAGTCCCCGCCGCCATCATTCTGATACCGTCATCTTCATACTTTCTTCCCCCTTTCTCTTCTTTATTCATTTTCCCCTTCGTGACTATCGGTCTATCAGACGGCTAAGGTCCCTTAAGGTTTTGAGTTTCTGGCCTAAGATCCGTTACTCTGCCGGATTTAATTTTAGATTTGGATCCCGGTTAGGATCGGCATATCATGATTTATTGCATTATTTCATGTTTTTCTAAAGGAAAAATATTCACGGTCTATCATTTTTCAATAAAATTTCTAGAGCATGTAGAGAAAAAAATATAGAATTTTATGAAAGAGATTTCATTAATTTTCATCGGTCCAATTTTCATAGATTTGAAAAAGACTACGAATCTTCTTGAGTAAGCTTTTAGGTAAAGTTGCATATTTCAAAAATATTTTTACATATTCCTATAGAGAATAATGCCCTGAGTATTTTTGCCTTCTGAGCCAAGTTGATTTGAAAATCCGGGTATTGCCAAAATGACCTTAGAAGACTTAGAAAGCCATCGGTTCCTCGTTTTCACTTTATTTGCGTTACGTTTTGGGATTTGAGGCCAACAGTTGTTCCGTATAATTGTCAGGTGCTTACGATTGCGAACGAGATGTTTGACTGATTTATGGTTATCACACGGTATTGGTATTTGCTGACAGGTGGGCGTATATATGTTTTTCAAATGTATTTTTGAGTTATTAAGCTCTGATATTTATGAAAATCAAAATGGATGTCCATGTTAAAATATTTTACTCCTTATTGGATAAGTGATCCCTCAAGCATGACGATCGGATCATGTGCTATGTTAGCGCACTGGCACATGGTTAGTGTACACATGGGTTTATGTGGGCTGTCCCCATATATTCTCGAGTGAAATCAGTTTGGGTAAAAGTTCCCTACTGATGAAGGACATAAATGATGGACCTCTATGGGCTGTCCCCATATGTTCGTAGAAGGGTATCTAATGCCAATATTGAGCCAAGGAAAATGAGATCTCAATGATTTTGGTATGCATAGAATGACATTTCTGTTTTAAAACTTTCTATGTGATACTGTGCAAGCAGGGATATTCCTTTTCAGAAAATGATTTCACAAAAGGATTTTAAATGGCATAACCCACGGGGTACATTAGTACTCAGCCCTGCAAAATGTTTTCAAATTGTTTTGCAGATTGAGCGGCTGGTGGTGTCGTGCGAGGCTAAGACAAGGGTTGTTGCAAACTGTCATGTTATGTATTCCGCTGCCAAGCTCATGTTCTTTTCCAGTCTCTGATTCTTCATGCTATTGGCTTCATGACAATAAATGATTCATTGTCCTTTTACGAGAATTACTATTGTCTATTACATGCATTCATGTTCATAGGAGAGCTTAGAAGTAGTCGGCCCCTCTTGGACGCTCAACTCTTCGGCCCCTTGTGATGTTGTCGTGTAGCACCGACCACACTTGGTGAGCTGGGTGAGTGACTCCTTTTGGCGAGCTAGGCTCACTAACCTCCGCCTTTGATCGACGGTTCTTATTGGACGATTTGGCCTCTCGAGGATTCTGGATTACCGCTCCTACGAGACGAGCTGTATTATCTCCAATCCCGTCTTTCATATTGGATGATTCGGCCGCTTGGTATTCAAGATTACCGTTCCCATGTACAGAGCTGTATTATCTCCAACCCCGTCTTGCATTGCATCTCTTTGCATTCGATTGTTCGTTGTCATGACATCATTGTTGACTATGTCTGCTGGTGGGTTTATTTGTTTCTCTTCCCCCATTCAGGTTAGTCCTAGTTATAAACGAGTTACTGTCCATTTTTCAAGGACAATTCTTCCAGCATGATTACACGTTCCATGTCCCCCTTTCTTCCCCGCTTCTTTTCTTTCCCCCCAGTCACGCTCTGGCGCGTGCGCCGTCCCTCGGGATCGGGGCGTGACATAACGATTGAGCCTCCGTCAACGATGAGGCGGAAGCGGATGCTCCTAAACCTCCCCCTCAGGTCAAGATCGTGAAACGCAAGAGGAATCCTTCCAAACGCCCTCCAGTAAAGGTGAAAGACACCAATCCTGATCCCCAACCCAATCAGGTTGTTCCCTTGAACAACTCATGATCTCGTCATCTGATGAAGAAACCCAGGACTTCACTCTTTCCATACGCCCACGTATTTCTAAACATTCCTCTACCCAACCTCCTCTCACTCCTCAACCCATCACCATCATCGAACTCACCACTGGCCTTCGCTCCATCACACCCCATGTCAATCCTCAACCCAATCCTGAACCATCTCCCTCCAAATCCATTTCCACTTCTAAATCCACTCTCAATCCTGAACCCTCAACCTCTAACCCTCATTCACAACCTGAACCTACCCCTGAAACCAACCCCATTATCCAACCTGAATCTACTGCTCAAGCCAGTACCTCTACCCCCACTGACTCCCAATCCCTTATTGTTTCTACCCCTAGCTAGCTATACTTAAACAACTTTTAATTCCACATACAATTCTTGGGAACATCTTTCCCTGCTTTCTTTCATCATCAATCTCTCTCTGCCCTCTGTCAGAAACTGTGGACATGGCGTGCATATCAATTCTCAGATACTACTACTACACTGACATACAAAATTGAGTCTTCAGACATGAATTCTATTTTGTTAGAGGAAACTGAACTTCAAGATGTCTTTCAATTCAAAGATGCCAAAGATGCATTCCTTAATGTTGATGCATATATTGAGGAGCAATTTTCCAAGGCTGAAGTTGTTGTTGGATGAACCTACACACACAGAGTCTCTACTTCATCTGAAACTCTTACCTTGTCATTTCCTCACTCTACTGAACTTATATCAGTGCAGACTAAAGTTTCTATTCCTGAGGTTTTATACTCTGATGGTGCCTTGGTTCAAGCCCACCGCTCTCAATTTAATGCCACCCAGTCTGAATCGGTGAAGTTTATTGATGTCGCGATTCAGAAGTTGACCAACACCACTACCTCCATGGTCAACGCTATGCAAGCTGCCTACATCAAGGAGCTTGAGACAGAGATCTCTATCGTGCAAAAATCTATCTCCAATCTCTCCATTAAGAATAAGTCTCTTTAGACTTCACTCGCTGCTACTATCTCCTCTCTCCAGAATCAAAACTTGAATATTCATGAGAAGATTAAGAAGGTCATCTAGGCTCAGTACTCAGATCTTCAAAATTTTGTTAAGAAAGAGATGACTGCCACTTTCCCTACTCATCTTTCTACTTACAAAGTTCCTTCGTCCCAGAAGATCAAGGATATTATCACTGCTTCAAATAAAAATCGTTCAAGAGCTATATCACTTCGCGTTGATCTAACTATTGTCACAAATGATGTTTCCTCTATTAAAATTGATCTCACCTCTGTGTGCACTGACGTTACCTCTCTTCAGACTTCATCAAAATCTCAGTCCAAGTTGATCGCACTATTTTACACGCAAAAATAGGTATAATCTAGAGCAAACAGAGTATTGTATCCACAAGGACTGATAAAATCAATTATTAATTAGGCAAACATTTATTTGGATAAGATTGAAACAATAATAGAATAAAGGAATAATAAAGAGAAAAATCACATGAATAATTTACCGACACTAAATCAGTTAATGAATTCAACAATTAAATCTAATTACCATATTTTAATTCTAATGCATGTGAAAGTTCGCATAAATAATCACATACCCCCGGATAGGGCAGTCTATGATAGTGGGCTAATGTAATCCCTATCTCCGCTAGATCTCAAGAGAATCAAATCAGTTAAAAAAAGCACACAAAGAATATCCTCCCACAGTTCTCCTATCTCCGCTAGGTCTCAAGGGGAAACATGTATTTTGATTCATGTGATCGGCTATGAATTCAATTCCGAATAAGACATCAAAATCATAACTTGCATGCAATAATTGTGATCAATTATCAAAACATGAGAATGAAAATCATAAATCACAAACAAGCATAGGAAGGAAACTTAGGAATTAATACGAATTCATTAATTAAAATAGGTCTTACAAAATTCCTAGAATTTCAAGGCGTTTAGCTACGGATAATGCAAATAAATACTAGAAAAAAAATAAGAGAACAACAAAAACCCCTTTGTAGAACTCTTGATCTTCGGGTTGTCAATCCTTGATCACGATCTCTCCTTTGGGACGTAGAAAACTAATCTAAAATTTAAACTATGGAAAATAAAAGTTTAGAATGTAAAAGAGAATAATTTAAAAGATGATCTCTAGGGTTACTTATGGTATGTATTTATAGATCCATGAATAGAGTAAAAATCTCGCAAAATATAACAAATTCACGCAGGGCCCGCGCGGAATGCATAACAATTTTATTTTGACTCCTTCGCCTTCGTTTCAACTCCGATTTTGAATCCGTTTGTGGCTACGGACACCTATCGAGACGATCTTCAATCCTAATCTTTCCAAACCATCCTTTTCCTGACCATAAAAATACGAAAAATACAAAAAAATAAAAGAAACTAAACGAAAATAAGAAATTAACGGTAAAAACTAAAAACGACTCAAAATGACTCAAAACAAATCATAAAACCAATTAATAAATAATAATAATAATAATAATACTAAAATATACTTAAAATGAGTTTTTATCATAGGTCCATTGATAGGATGAATAAGAATATAGACACTGCACAGTTAACGGCTGGTGACGCTCAGAAAGCTGCTGATAAAGCCAAGGATTCTGCAGAAAAAGCATGCATTAACGCTACAATCTCTACTGCTAGAACTGAGAACGTTTCTGGGCTCTCTCTCGCTACCTTTGACCATCAGACTAAGGTTGATTTGATGATGGCTCATTGCTGCAAGCGCATCGAGCACTTGGAAGATTTCTGCAATAACATTTCAGATGGAAATAATCTTGATATTCACTTTCCCTTTATACCTTCCATGTACTGGTATGCTGATCAATTTCTGTATAATCATCTTGATGCTGCCAAAAAGGGGGAAGGAAGACCTAAAAACATCGAAGCTAATCTTGATGATGAGGAGTTAATTGTTGATGAAGAAGAAAAAGAAGAATGAAATGAAGAAGATGACGCTGAACTGATTTTGTTTGATATTGAAGATAAAACTGAAGACAAAAATGATTATAACAAGGATGGACACTCAGGTTCCATGCCTTCAGGTCCAAATGTTGATGACTCTACTGATGCTACTACTGAACCACTTCCACCTCCACCTCAGAAAGAACAACATGCTGAACAATCGAGAGAATCCAACAATGATGCGGGTACATATGTTGATGCCATTGAGACTGTGATTTCCTCCACTAGTGCTCCAATTACTGATAAACCTACTGATTCTAGCTCCATTGAAGTTACTCAATCTCAGGAACCTAAAAAATCTGTTACTGAGAAGCAACCAACTGAGATCCATACTAAAGGTTCTAAGATGGTGAGCCCATCTTCTGATGTTGTTGCTGCTGCCTTTGAAGAGACTCCCACTGATGTACACTCAGTCCAATCTAATGTTTCCAACACTGAAAAGTCATCCTCTATGCCAAAAGGAAAAGAAGTTTTCTCATCTATTATTGAAGAAGAGGAAGTTTTGAATGAAGATGATGTTTACGAGGGAGAACTGAGTCCTAACTCTGATGCACCTCATATTACAATTGTTATTCCTCGAGAAGCGTAGGATGTGATCGAGAAGATGAAGAAACACCATGATACCAAGATGCTGAAGCATATGAAATAAGATACTAATCATGCTGCAAATCTATACTCTATTAGACATCAAGGAATGAAGAAAAGGTCAACACAAACTCATCCACCCTCTCGACCTCACACTGATTCTTGGGTACGCCCAAACCTGAACGATGAATGGGAGAATATCAAAGATGATTTTATCAAGATGCATGATCAATGGCCAATATATGAAGCTCCAGGAGAAACTAACAGAGATATTCTATTCTCAAACTTTTTGGATGATTGTCCAGACACTAAGCTTATCAAGAACATTCAAGAAGATGCTGCAAATCTGAAGTTGCCATTACTTCTCCACCAACAAAGATTTTGGAAAAGCCTATTTTGTCAAGTAGCTCATTTTTTGACAAACGCCCTATCGAATATAAGACCATCATTGTTGCTCAGGTTATGGGTTATGCACTGAATTTGGATGGACCATATGGAATTATCAAGAATGCTAAATATCGTATGTATTTTGCTATAGCACCTGAAGTTCAGTAGGAGATGGTCAAGAAGAATCGAGCTGAAGAGAAGAAACTCATTTCCTAGTCTGATTAATTGATTTCATTTTCTTTCATTCTATAAATATGACATTCATATTTTGTACTGAAAATGGAATGAAATGAATGACACTTTTTGCCTTATCTATTGATCTCAACATGATGACAATACTCTAGTTGTCCAGGCTCTGATTATATTTTTTTGGTTTTCCATTAATTGATTTTACGAACCCATCTTATCTTATACATTAGGTATTCTACAGTTTATGTGGAATTCTTTTCGTTTGATAGATGTTTTCAAGTTATCTTTTGGCATCATCAAAAAGGGAGAAATTATTGGAAAATATTTATAAGTTTTTTGATTAGGATTCCAAAAACCTCCCCTTGAATGGAGAGGATGCGGCTTTGTAAAAATGTCTGCCAACTGCAAGTTGTTCTTGATGTGAAGAGGCTTTATGATTCCAGTTGCAAACTTCTCTCTCACGGTGTGACAATCAATTTCTATATGTTTCGTTCGTTCATGAAACACGGGATTAGAACTGATGTACACAGCAGCTTGATTATCACAATATAGAGGTGTAGCTCGTTTAGTTTCTACCCAAATTCTTCAAATAAAGCCTTGATCCACATGATTTCACATATTGCAAGAGCCATAGCTCTATACTCTGCTTCTGCGGATGACCTTGCTACTGTAGGTTGCTTCTTTGATATCCAGGATATAAGTGAATCACCCAAAAATAAGCAGAAGCTTGAGATAGATCTCCTAGAATCTGGAGAAGCCGTTCAATCTGCGTCTGAAAACATACTATTCTCAAGAGATGAGGAGTTTGAGAAGAGCAAACCATGGCCAAGAGTCCCCTTTACATAGTGTAATACATTATGTTCTGTGGAACCATCAGCAAGGAACTTTACCCTATAAACCCATTTACAACCAATGGTGGTTTTGTTCTCAGGCAAAGAAGTAAGTTCCCACGTTTTGTTCTTTACCAATGCATCCAACTCTTGCTTCATAGCAAGCCTCCGTTCAGGATATTTTGAGGCTTGAACATATGTGGTTGGTTCAGGTGCAACAACGAACATATATAAGAGAATTAGGAAGGAGATTAGAGTTTAAAAGAAAGGTAAGAGTGTATAGGATGAGCTGTGGAATGGACAGTTTGTGAGTTGCAATGATAATCAGAGAGATATGGTGGTGGTTTAATGGTTCTCCGAGATCTTGAGGAAGTGATGGAAGTGGGAACAGAAGAGATAGAAGGTTGAGAAGGATGAAGTGAATATGGCTCAGAAACGGAAGGATAAGAGTTATTTTGTGAAAGTGAATGAGCATTTTCAGTGAATTCACAAGGAGTGAGATGTGAGAAAGGAAGTTGATTCTCATGAAAGATGACATTCCTATTGATATAGGTCACATTATTCTCCAAATTTAACACCTTATAACCCTTGTAACCTGTAGGATATCCTAGAAAAATGCACCTAGATGACCTAGGTGAGAATTTGTCTCTATCCCTGTCCAAAGTAGAGACATAACAAAAAAATCCAAAAGTTTTGATATGATGATATGAAGGAATCTTGCCAAAGAGAAGTTGAAATGGTGTACTATTGTGAGCGAGAACTGAAGGAGGAATTATATTAATAAGATAGGATGTTGTAAGAACACAGTCACCCCAAAACATCAAACGTAAGTGGGAATGAAACATAAGGCTTTTGGCTACATTCAAAATGTGTTGATTTTCTTATCAAACTAAGTGAACACAGTGTAGAAAAATTTGTTTAGCACATCCTTAGTATTAGATTTGTGTTTCATAAGGAAGTTCCAAACAAATTTCGAGTAATCATCAACAATGGTGAGAAAATAAGTATATCCCTCAAGTGTGGGTGTTCTATATGGTCCCTAGATATCACAATTGATTAGATCAAAGATACAAGATGAAACAGAAACTAAAGTAGGAAAAGGTAGTTTTCTTTGTTTAGAAAGATGACAAACATCACATACACTTGATGTAACATCATTAAGAGAAAGAGTATAGGACAAAAAACTGAGTTTCTTATTAGATGGATGCCCTAATCTAGCATGCCAAACTGTAATGTCCCGCTATTCTACTAGTAGTTATTACGTATTGAAAATCAGGATAAGAAAAATTTTCGTAATAAAAGTTTAAAAAGAAAATCGATTAGCTAATCGATATTAATAGCTATTATTTATGCATATTATATTTATATAGTAATGATAGAAACTATGCGAGCTCGTTTAGATAATGAAGTTATTCCAAAAAGACGAAACTAATTAATTCTTGAGATGCATTCTCGATAAATAATTCGATGAATATCTAATTTATAGAACTTATGAAGATTTATGTTTGCAAAACAGAGATTATTATATAAGAACTTGATTATATCTCAATTAGATAGTAATTGAGATATATATATATATATGTATATAACAACTTTAGAATATCTAAATTATCATTAATCTTAATGGAGTCAAAGAAAAGAAAAGAAAGTGATGAGATCTGCATACAGATTTCATATATCATACATGGAAGAAAAGATCGTATAAAATCTATTAGAATGTTATTATTATATTAAAGTCATGAACAAAGTATTAAATACAAATAGGGACATGCTGTACACATCTTGGATTGCAGATCTAGAAAAGGAGAGACGTTTATTGCATAAAATAAAGCAATGATAAGTTCTACAAGATAGCAAATAAATAGGTCCTAAGGCCTATAGATATGCAGGAATGTACATAACATAGCTGTAGAAAACAGATTTTTTCTCTTGATATGCCATGACAGCTCTTAATATAAAATAAAATACAATAAGAAATAAACTAAAACAAAATGGCAAAGAAATAGGCTTGAAGACCTATAAATACAAAATACAGACAGATTTGCAGTGGATAAAGTCTTCTCGAGGGAGGAGAGAAGCAAAAAGCAGCTATACTCTTCCCACCTTTACAGCTACACTCTTTTCCCACTTTTACAGCACTCTTTCCCAACTGTACAGCTCTTTCCCCACATTAATGCTACCTGCAATAGATAATAATCATCATTTAAATATTGTCCTAAAGGATAAGGGTACAGAGGTGCACAGTTAATAAAGCAGCCAGCCTACTCTAAGCATTATACTCTAAGAAGTCTACTCCTTTCCCTATTTATACACCACAGTCATTCAGCAAACATACTCTTAATACCTTGCAAAATAGTCTCAAAAATCACTCGAATATGATGAGAGCTTAAGGAAGTACTCTGCCACATCCTTTCCCCACAAGAAGTACCACATCCATCTCATAAGCATAGAAGCATTCAGAACCATTCAATCCCTAAGGTGTAAGGTATACAATTCATATTTCAGCTTTACTTTAGGACTCAGTTCAAAACAATTTCACCCTTGAACTGTGTTCAGGAATCATGAAACTGAAATTTAAATTTTAAAACTCTATTTCCTCCATCTTAACTTTAGAATTCATTTATAAACTATAAGCATGTTAGCTTATGTTTTACAACTTTTCAAAAGCTTCTAAGTATACCTAAATTCAAGGAATTAGCTAACTGTAAGCATAGAACCATAAGAAAGCATGTTAACAAAAC
>JAPKLX010000367.1:0-27836 GCA_026898415.1 Leonotis leonurus
AAAATGTATAGTACAAGGACATGTCTTAGACCATAGTAAGAACAACTGTAGTTATAGGAAATGAACAACTCCCAAAATCAGATAAAGCATGCATCCATATCTAACCACATGCACTGGAAAAAGGAAATGTTACTGTCACCATAATGAAACCTTCTGAGGTAAAGAAAAAAAGGTCAATAAATGAGAGAGACCTAAGAAGTAAAAATAAGGACTAGGATGGATAGCTATGCTTCATAAATGAAAAGCAGAGAGAGGGGCTCCATGCTTCATAGCTTTCCAGTTGTCAAATACACAATAGATATGATGGGAAGCAAAATATGAGAGTAAGAGTTATAGACCCAGTGTTAGTCTCCTAAAATCACTCTTCGACCAACACACTCAACCAATCAAATCCAAGCTAGATTTATCTAAGATTACTCCCTCCCACTACATATATGGCTAGAAGCTCCCTCAAAAACACACTCCACACAATAATCAGTTTTAAGCTACAGCAATTAGAAATCTCAGAGAAAGAGCTTGAGGAAGAAGCTTATTATGCCCAAGGCATAATCAACAAGAAGTTTAACCATCTCAAATTCAGAGATGTTAAGGTATACATATTCAAACTTTAAGAGCATTGTTCTTTAAGCAATTTGATCAAAACCTTCTACTTTTAACCATGTTCAGAAACTATTGAAAAACAAAACTAAAACTAATTAGAAACTCTTTCCTCAACCTTCATTTCAGAAACCAAGTTGTGCAAAAAAAATAAAAACAAGCGTGAAAAGATTATGTGTTTACAGTTTCAAAAACTTCTATGTATACTTAAATTCAGGATTTAGAGAACTCTAAACTTATGAGAGAAGAATGATACTGAAGCTTTAAGATTAAGAGAACTCTAACTTATATTTTCATATTTCATAACATAGAACATAGATGTATATTTATATCTTCAGATTTCAAGAGATACATAATATGAGAACTGTTGGGAACCCCATAAAATATTCTAAGTTTTGATGATGCTCTTACAAAACACACTTGGTACTATACATGTTCTGTACCTCTTCTTAGTTTCTGTAAACCAGATGGTCGAAACCAATTCAACCAGAAAGATAGAGGTTGTCTCGACCAGAGAGACTCAAAACCAGAGAGACTCAAAAAACAGCAAGTCTCAAGACAGAATGCTAAAACAGCAAGTCTCAAGACAGAATGCTAAAACAGCAAGTCTCAAGACAGAATGCTAAAACAACAAGTCTCAAGACAGAACGCTAAAACAGCAAGTCTCAAAACAGAATGCTAAAACAGCAAGTCTCAAGAGAGAATGCTTAACCAGAAAGTCTCAAACAGAAAATGAAGCTAGTCAACCTTAACAGAAAGTTGAAACCAGAAAAGCTTCAGCCAGAAAGATAGAAGATGCTTCAACCAGAAAGTAGTTAATGTATACTCTACCAGAAAGTACTTCAACCAGAGAGTAGGTTAACGTATGCTCTACCAGAAAGTACCTCAACCAGAAAATGTCTAAGTCAATACTCAACCAGAAAGACACTAGACCAGAGAGGACAAAACCAGAAGGTTAGAAGCAAACCTGAAAGAGCAGAACCAAACCTGTCGATGAAGCATTAAAGACTTTTCCATTGAAGATTTGAAAATTGAATCACTGATTGACATGGAGAAGGAAAGCAATCACAGATGATCTGCTTACCAATCATAGAAGATTCAATCAACAACTCTACAAGGAAAGAAGAGATATAATTGATTGACAAATCCACAAATCAAATCACGTCAATCAACAAACGGCTAGAATTTAAAATTCAGAGCCTATATATGTTTGAAGTTTAAAAAGTCTGATATAACACGAAAAGCGCTATACTACAGAAATATTCTCAAGCATTCTATCTCCAAATCAGACAAAAAGCTTCAAACCGTTCGTGATCACAATCACACCTCGATTCAAGTCTGTCTTATCGAGAGAAGAAGGAGATCTTTACTAGCTAGTAGTTTTCTAGTGGATTAACGTGAAGATAGCCTGTTTACAGTAGTTTTCTGTAAGTTGTAAAGGGACACGACCCTTATTCGTGCATAAGTTTCAATAAGGTTTGTAATTGAAACTTGTGGCTCGTTCTCAGCGAGGTTAAATAAGAAGAGTATCCTAGTAGTGGATATCTAATCCAGTTTGGATTAGACCGTGGACGTAGGGGGTTTCCCGAACCACGTAAAAATAACTGTGCCATTTAAATTCTGCATTTTATATTCAGTTGTTTTCATTCTGCATCTATCATACTCATTCAAATCTGCATTCTTAATCAACCTCTAAATACTCGATTAAGTTTTCAAAAGATTTTCTTAACAAGAGCACCGACTAAGTCCACCATTATTCCGCACACAGTACATTGTTGGAAATTAAGTTCACGCTTACTTTCAGCTTTGTATATCTCACTTGAGAGATCTTATCTGGATAGAACCTAAACGATTAGATAATCACTTTGTTCTATCAACTTGAGCAATCTGTATTTAAGAAAGCTCACATCTCTCTGTTTGAAATAGTCAAGTAAACTGAAAAAGTTTGCATTTGGTGTATTCCCCCCCCCCCATACACCAAACCTTGCTCTTTCGGGACCAACAAGAACTAAAACGTAGAAACTGAAAAATTTGCAGATAATATGTGATACAGAAATTGAAAAAAAATACAAGAAGAGAATTAGAGTTTAAAACCTTACTACTACGAACGACGGCCGAAGAGCAGGGGTAGGCATCGTTCCTGTTCAGAGCCGTTGATAACCGGCGGTAGCTGCGGTTGCTTTGCAACCGTGGGTTAAAAAGAGAGTGTAGGAGAGAATTTTAGAAGAGGGGGCAGCTGCGGTTGCTTTGCAACCGTGGGTTAAAAAGAGAGTGTAGGAGAGAATTTTAGAAGAGGGGGCAGCTGCGGTTCCTTTGCAACCGTGGGTTAAAAAGAGAGTGTAGGAGAGAAGATTTTAGAATTGGGAGACTTGAGAGTGGGCCGAAAATTTTAAGGCTACTGGACCGAGTTCCATATTAAACGGGCCGAAAACAATAGATTGATGGGCTAGCTATAAATCTGAATGTTAAAGATAATTATTTATGGGCTATACTAAAGGTAGGGTTTAATTAAATATCAAAGCCCAACTCTTATTCCCAAAAGAATTATATTAATCTATAAGGATATTAAAAATAATTCTCAAGGATTTAAAATATTCCAAAAAAAAAGATTATTAATCAATTAAAAGTCTTGGAAGAAGAATACTCTAAATTGAAGAATATTATTATTAATTTGATTAACCGTATCAAATTAATCACATAAAAGAATGATCATAAATTGAGAAATTATGATTATAATTACAATAGAATTATATAAGAATGTTTAAAAATATATCTTAAGTACTCAAGGACGAGTACAACTAAGATACGAGATTAATTCTCGAATTAATGAAATATTATTTTCATTTTCACTTAAAAGGAGTTAAAAGAAGAATTTATACTCAAATCGAGTATCTTATTATGAAGTTGATTAAAGGTTACTACGGGAGTGGGAATCCGAAGAAAGGAAGAGGTTAATCTTAGAAGGAGAAGAAAAACTCATCAAGGTAGGCTTTCTTATACAAAATTAAAATGTGTGTGCTTATCCGTATTTATGTTATTTCTTTTCAAAATGTTTTATGTTTTGTATGATGCCTTTCTGATATGATTTATCGAATTCGGGTTCTAGTGGGTAAGCAACCCCGCTCGGACTAGTGTACACAATGTGATTGTGAGTCGACGAAGGTGTTGACCGGTCAAGTGTCCGCAGAAGGTGGCCACCTTCCCGGTACACATTAGATACAAATATGGTAGATTACTAAAGAACTTAGACAGCGCTGTCAAACTTTTAGATCCCACAAAAGAATTTAGTGAACATAGGTTTCTTTCAGATAAAATCTCTATGTTTCACTGTGATATGGCAATGACAGTTATATATGTACGTATGCGATTTTGGCACGTGTCTACTGAGTACTTTTGTACTCAGCCCTGCATATACTTCTAAATGTGCAGGTTGAGCTGTGATGAAAGGAGGAGTGCTAAGCGAAGGTTTTGTCGAACTCATCTAGTAGTAACTCTTGGGGGTTTGCATGTCTTCATACATGTAAACTTAGAAATTGATCCAATTTCCGCTGCAGACACTCAGATTAGTATTCAGTATTTTAGACTTATGAACAGTGAACTATGTATTTTGACATCGGTTATCTAGTATAGACTTTCAAGTTACGAATTATTCTCTTTCGAAGCGCTTACCAGATATTCATCTTCGTATTAGTCTCATTTATTTTCCCGCTTCTATATTTCCTCCCTTAGTCATGGTTTTCTCCGACTTTGCTATCCTTAGTAAAGGTGGGTCTTGACAATCACATAAAATAACATACTATTATGCAAATTCATTTGCTATAAATAAAAAGAAAATCATATTCCATAATTAGATGCACTAATCCAAATAATGTAATGCATCTATCTAAATAATATAATATAATAAAATTAGCATGTTGTTTTTTATATAAAAAATACTTTCGAATTAATGATATGAAAAAAAATTATTTTTCATACTTGAAAATTAAAATTAAAAAATCTTTCACTTCAAATTGCAAGTTTTAATTCAGTAACTTTAGTCAAAACATGTATTTAAATAATTAATTTATACTCCCTCCGTCCACCAAAATGGTTTACGTTTTGCCATTTTGGGATATCCACGAAAATGATTTACATTTGAAACTTTCCTTTTATAGCAAGTGGACCCACCACATCCACTACACACAACTCAATTTAAAACAATACTTTAAGTGGGACCCAAACTCCACTAACTACTCACAATCATTTTAAAACTATATATGAAGTGGGACCCTAATTCCACTCACTACATATCCCCATTAAAGTCAAAACACAATATTAAAACCTGTGTCGGGTCAAACCGTAAACCATTTTCATGGACGGAGGGAGTACTATAATGCACTAAATTTATAATAGAATGCAACACATTTGCAAAGATAATGCATTAAAATATATAAATGCACTTATTTGTATGTCCGGTTTATTTGGGCAGTTTCATTCAATCCCATAATTTGCGGCTAGTTTCATATAAGACTAGATTGCATATAATTGTTTCTATCGATTTTACCCTTATTGGGTTAATTAAAAGTGGAAATTGATTGGAAATAATAAATATGTAAGTAAATCTAGCCTTTAATTTAGTATTGATCAATGGATTAGATTTATTCTTATTTCTCACTTAAAATAGTATTCTCACCGAAATGTACCCATATAGGGGTAGGATCCGGTGAGAACTAAGTCTTATATAGGAACTAAAACATATGCATATTACATATTATTTTGATGCATTATACGTAGAATCTTATTGCATAACATGATAATGCATATTTATTCATTAACCAATGCATCGTAATTTCAATGCATTTTATGCATAAACTTGATGCATACTTAATCTGGACCATAGATTTTACAAAGATCAACGGTCCGGATTGGTTTCTAGTTCCTATCTAAGGATTAGTTCTCATTTGATTTCTTCTCTATATATATAAAGTTAGGTTTCATAGTGAGATAAGTTATTCGTGTTGTTGATTAGAATGAGGTCTCGGCAATTATTTATTTCTCAATTTGTGGACGATGACATTAGTATACACACTAATTAATCACTGCTTTGATTCATTTATGCTTGCGGGTTTTTCGTAGCCCTATAAAGTAATGTCTTGTGCAGTGATAATTTGTTTAGCGAGAAGTGCTCGACTGTTATCGCATAGAGTCGTGTCTCGGTTAACTCCGAGTTGATTAAATCCTCGTTAGGTGTTTAGATAGGTTTATTATATAAGAAACCCGGTCGTTTGAAATTTATTCCATATATAATAATTAAAGTCTGAACTAAATCACTCACGAATAAACAAATTAATTAATTTTGAGTTGTCAGCAAACTCAATTAATTAATGGATTTGAAAATCTTAAAATGTGGGAAATAATTAATAATAAAAATGAGAATTATATCTCTAATTTGAGTGGGTGATGATAGTTCCATATTTATCATATAGTGGAGTCCATAAATATTTATATAATATATATACTTTATTATATTTCCTAGAGCAATTAATTTGAAAGTCAAAATTAACATGATGTAATAATTAATTAAAATCAAAGTTTGACCAAGACAATTAATTAAATTTAATTGGGTTAAATTGACTTTATAATTAATTAAATTAAGTTATGATTTGGGCATGGTCCAACTTAATTAGATAAGATGGAAATATTAAAAATAAAGTTGGATTTGGTCTTATATTAGAAGGTCCAACCTCATTTGCCTTATAAAGCCCTAACCTAGCCCTAATTATGTCTATATATAGAGGAAGGGAGAGAACCGAAAATTACTTCCTCCAAGACATAGAATTTTCGGCCATATTGTAGTGTTTTAACACTAAAATTTTCGAAAATTAAGAGCATTCAAAACCCCCCCTAATTTTCAAGCTCCCCTCTAGATAAGATATGATAAATTATTGCCCTCACGACAGTCAGTTTGTAAGCAGGGTAATAGGTTAGAAGTCATTGAGGTCAGATATGTTCAGTTGGAGTGGATTGCGGTTCGTTTCTGACGATTCAGATTATTTCTTCACAAACGAAGGACTTGCTAAGGAGAAGGGTATTTTATTTCCGCAGTATTTTCTCCTATGTGGTATTATATGTAGATGAATTAATTATTTATGCAATTAATTAAAACATGTGAATCCTGCGAAATTACGAGCCCCTCATATGGGTTCCTTCACACAACGCACATTCTAGTCTCATTTTTCTTTGGCTTCTTCCCATTTGGTGAAACCATGGTGGGCGTTGCCGTCTCTCATCCTGTGTCTCTTGCTCTCATATGACCCCTCCATTGTGGGATTATTAAAATCATCTTTGTAACATTCTTTTGCATTTTCTATCATCAATAGCCCATGAGAAAAGACAAATTCAATCTTGTTGAAATGGGGAAAAGAAAGAAGAACGAAGTCAAATGTTCGTCCTCACATTTGTTGCCGCAAGAGCTTGTATATTTGGGGTTGTTTCCCTTCGAATTGGGATTGTATTAGATTCCCGTGCTAATCCTTGTGGCTCCTCTAAGTATTTTCGCGGGTATCATGGACCTTGTTGAAGGAATCTGTTTGAGGGGCTCGCAATACGCAGGATCCACAGGTCTAATAATTTAAATAAAATAAATAATTCCAAACATAAATATCACATAAGAAGAAATTAAAATGCGGAAATTAATTCAATACCTCTTCCTTCGCAAATCTTCCGCTTGTGGAGAGTTGATTTGAATCGTCGACTACAAACCGCAATCCTCTCCGATAAGTCGTACGACCTTCAGAACTTCTAACCTATGGCCCTCACCTACAATCCAACTATCGTGTGGGCGATTATCCGTCGGGGTTTGTCAAAAAAGGAAGAATCAAATTCCCAAGGTTAAAAGTATATTAAATTTGAAAAATACACACTAAAGGTGTAGTGTGTGAGACAAAAACACATAGTAATGTGTGTTTTAGGTGTGGCCGATTTTCACGCTTGGATAAAGTATATAAATCGGCCCTTCTCCCCTCTTATTTATAGATGTAATTTAAGGCTAGGTTAGGGCTTCAAAGGGGAATGAGCTTGTACCTTGCATATAAGACCAAGTTCAACTTTATCTCAAATATTTTCATATCCAATTGATTGACCAATTCAAATCATAACTTTAATTAATTAATAACTAAGTCAATTTGACCCAATTAATTTGAATTAATTGACCCAGTCAAACCTTGAGTTTAATTAATTAATTGACTAAATAAATTTTGACTCTAATTAATTACTCTAGGAAACATAATAAAGTATAAATCTTATATTAATATTTAATCGACTTCACTATATGATAAATATTAAACTATTCGGCGCCCACTCAAATTACAGATGTAATCCTCATTTTATCATAAATATTTCACGCGTTTAAGATTCTTAAATCCATTAATTAATTTAGTTCGCTGACAACTCAAAATTAATTAATATGTTTATTCGTGAGTGATTTGATTCAGACCTTAATTATTATATATGAAATAAATTCCAATTGACCGGGTTTCTTATATAATAAACATTTATGTTCGCCTCACGGGGATTTAATCAACTCTATCAGGGTTTACGGAGACGCGATTTTATGCGATAACAATCAAACGTCACTTTTCGCTAAACCAATCACCAGTACCCTAAACATTGTTGTATAGTGTTATGAAAAACCTGCAAGTGCAAATGAATCAAAGGAGTTCATAATCAGCCACATATACTAATGTCATTTCCAAAGATTAAGAAATAAATAATTTTTGAGACCTCTTCTTAGCAACAACATGAAGAACTTATCTCACTGTGAAACCACACACAATATATATATATATATATATATGCAAGCATGTCTGAGAATATATACATATCGATATCATTTGGCCGGCAAAGGTCAGCTCTCGCATCAAATGATACTGCAACCTTTACCGACTTGATTGTCCAAGTGTGTCTAGGTTGTGAACTTTATTCTACAAAGAGTCGATTGTGTTACCTTCCGTGATCATGAATCCTGCACACAGTCTACAATCGTAGAAAATAGATTTATTTGCAATTAAATAATCAATGAAAATAAATTACAAACCAATTATATAAACATTTATTCTCATTAAATAAAATTGAAAACAAGTCTTTTACAACGTCTATGCATTAAGCATGATTTGAAGTATATAAACCCTAACACTTGCCGCCATGGGTTTCGTGATGGTTGATGACGCCCTCATATTTGCCAAGCAAATGTCGCATGTTGATGTTTTCAACACTTTTTCAACCTTCTTTTACGGATTGGGCGTCGTCGTCTAGTTGGAGTGGTGCAGATGGCTTTACTCCTGGAGTCTGAGATGAAGGACAAGTCCAAATTTGGGAGAATCTTCATTGCAACCATGTACGACACATTTGGAGTAATGGGTTACTTTGTCTTCGGTCCCAACACAAGGGACATAATAAATCACGGCCAACATGGGAAAGGAATTGCTGAGTACTTTAGTGAAACTAGGACTATGCATAAATCTCTTATTTACCTTCTCCTTGATGATGAATCCGGTTTATGATGTGTTTGGGAGTAGGTTCTCTGCTGGCAGGTACTGCATTTGGCTGAGTTTTTGATAATGAGTTTGGTTTCCTTGTTTGTTCCTAATTTTGCAGAGTTCTTATCGTTGGTGTGGAGCAGCACCTGCTGCGTGCTGGGCTTTTTTTTTGCCTACGCTCCTCCATTATATGACTACAAGGATGAAATGAACAACAAACGAGCTAGTTTAGATTTGGGTATGATCAATTACCGACACTTGGTACTCCCTTCAGGAGATTTTCTCAGTTAAGTTGTGTATTCCAACCTCGTCAAATCACCAAACTAGTCCAGGGCCCAGACTTCCAGCTTACCAGGGCATGCCTCCATATTGATATGTAATTGATTGTTTTTGACTTATTGAACTAACTTATGGTGATAATGGGGTGGTTGCATCATGTTTTCATTTTTAATAGGTACTAATAGTTAGATAAGGCAATTTCTAAACCTAAATGATAAACACTTATCAGATTGACATGTTGTTAGACATCTGGCTATATTTCTGTAGGATAATGTTGTAATATGAAATAGAATACAACACACTTATCAGTCGTTAAAGATTTGACCCTGCATGCTTGAGATGTGTGGTTGAGAGTTCAAATCATTTCTCTCCTATTTGAGCTTTATATGCCTTCGTTTATGCATACCGATATTGAATTGTAATCCTCGTAAATGAAGTAACGATGTTAAACAGATTCAGTACAATACTCTTTTTAATACATATTGGGGGATATGCTATGCATGTAGTTGAGTTTCAATTGTAATGATGAATTATGGTTTAAGATTTAAATTTGTAGTCTTGCATGTTGTGTTAATTGTCATTCTGTGAGAACTTGCTGAATTTTTGAAGCATGACTTGAATTTCTAAAATTCTAAGTTTGTGACGAAGGGATATGATATGCGAGTTAAATTTTGATATCTGTATGACATATTGGTCTATCATGGCCTATGTTCAAATCTTGAGCCTTAGTTTACCTCAATGATTGCAACTCCATCTGTCGTTTTTCTTGTATATAATTTTTAACAAGATAAATTAGATCTTAAATTATATTAGATGATATTGATATAAATATATCATGACATATGTTCATAAATATATGGACCTATAAAATAGTCTTACCATAATTGATGTATGATTGATTGATACCATTTTAGGGAGGTTTTAACTCATAAATAAATGCTAAATTAGTGCCACTTAATTTATTAATTAATGCATTAAATTAATTTTCCATTATTCAATTTGAATCATTTTATTTATTCAATGCAATATTTGATATCGTTCTATATATAACCATTATGTTAATAATATACATATTTTTTGTAATTGTTTATATTAAACAACTTTAAGTTATTTTTTTATATTATACCAATAATATGTAAAGATATATTTGATAAATTTTATCTTAAATTATATTAGATGACATTGATATGAATATATCATGATATACAATCATAAAAACATGTACCTAAAAAATAATCTTACCATAATTAATGTGTGGTTGATAGATATCACTTTAGGGAGGTTTTAACTATGGAATACATGCTAAATTAGTGTCACTCAATTTATTAATTATTACATTCAATTAATTTTCCATTATTCAATTGCAATAATTGATGTCGTTTTATACATAGCCATTATATTAATAATATATTATTGTAACTTCTTATACTAAATAATAATTTAAGTTATTAATATTAATTATAACATACTTTCCTAAAGACATATTTGAAATCATAAAAATCATAGTAGTTGCTTTATATATTTATAATTAAATTAAAAATATTAAATATCGAAAAGTTTTGCTCATAAAGAAAAAGAAAAATATGCTAAAAAGAAATGACCATAAATGTGTGTGTTAGTTTTTCCCGTATTTCGGAATGTGGAAACATTTGCAGCAAGTGATATGACTATAGAGCGAAGTTTCCCAGAATATAATCTAAAAAAAGTTTATTATTCTAAGTTTTTGCTAATTGATCTTCGCATACCTCTCATTCACGAAAGTCAGCTAACCAATATCTGCGAAAATGGCTGCCGCGAGCGTCAAGCAGATTCTAGGAGATCTCGACAAGGAATCGTTCGTTAACCTTCTATCGCAGCTGATCGGCGAGTCGAAGTTTCTGCAGAACAACCCACCGGACCTCATACCGGAGGAGGATAGGGTCGTCAATCACGTGCTCGACCTTCTTCGCCCCTACAGCACCGCCACAGGTGGCGGACCTCTCGTCATCAACCACGTCACTTACAAGCCCAATCGCGGAAACCTCATCGTCGAGTACCCGGGAACTCATCCCAGCAAAGTATTGTCCTTCGTCGGAATGCACATGGACGTCGTCACCGCAAACCCTTCTGATTGGGTGGGGTACATTTTATTTTTTTCTGCAACTTTTACTGTTACAGTTGAGTTATCTATTAATTTGTACTCAGCTTTGTATTGTGCAATAGCGAGAATTGATTGGTCACAAGTGTTTGTGGATTCGCTGAATGTCTAATTTTGTGTGGTGCCTATATCTATCTATCTATATATACATATATATATGTTCAGGGGTGAATGCAATTATTTTTTATAATACATATTGCTGAACAGCTGAAACCGAATGAACTAGTAACACAAGGACATCTTTTTATAACGCAAGTTTATTCTACACTTTTCTCTTGAAGTCGAGTTATATAGTAGTTTGCATTTCGATCTTGTATTGTGCAGTTTTGTTTTGATGGTGAGAAGTGCTTGTGGCTTGGCTCGAAATCTAATTATGTGTAATTTGGAATCTCATTCTTTTGGTGTGACTGCATACTTTTTGATAATATAGATTGGCAAACAATTGAAACGGAGTGAGATATTCAAAAGACAACTGATTTATAAGTGTGGATATATGTGTACGGTTTCTCTTACTGAGTTCACGAGCAGTTTGCAATGCAATTTTGTGTTGTGAATTTTCACAAGTTAATTGGTTATTGGTGTTGGTGATGACAAATTGATTCGTGTTATGTTGGTGACAAGTGTTTGTGTTATTGCAGAATGTCTAATTTTGTATAGTTTCAGTTTGGAAGGGAAATATGTTGTTTTTTTTGGTCTGACTGCTTAATTTTTGATAATACAGATACTGGGGAATATTTTTGTTTAGAATAAGATTGGTGAACAAATGAAACCAAATGACTATTAAAGCAAGGGCATTCTGTAGTCTAATCTGCTGATTTATAAATGTGTAGGATTTCTCAAACCAAGTTCTCAAGTAGTGTGCATAGTAACTTTGTATTTCACAGTTTTAAAAATGATTGTTGATAAGTGTTTATCTTTGCTGGGATGTCTAATTTCGTGTAGTTTAGAATCTGGTTGTTTTTAGAAATGATGGGTTTTTTTTACTGCATAAATTTTTATAATACAGATTGTGAACAATTGAAAGCGAATGTCCTACTAAAACAACCCCATTCAATATTTTGTTGTGGTTTATAGAGATGTAAATGCATCTAAACAACTTTACTGCAACTTTCAGTTTGCACCTGAACTTTCAATTTTGTCAGAAACTGAATCTGAATGAATCTTACAAAATTGTCAATTACCCACGATCTGAACTTCCTCTCAAATTTTAGCTCCAAACCTGGATATGCAATGCAGTATTTACTTTGATACTTAGAATTCCAGGCTCAATTCAGTTGAAATTTGGTCGGAGTCCGAAAATTGTGGAAAACTTGAATTTTTTTGAGTTTATGTATATTCTGATAAAATTGAAAGCTCATGTTTGAAATGAATAAATGGGTGTAGGTTTTGTTTTCTCTTTTGTAGATTATTTCTTAGCAAAAATGTGTTTTTCAGGATTTTGATCCTTTTAGCTTGGGTATCGATGGTGATATGCTTAAAGGACGTGGAACTACTGATTGTTTGGGGCATGTTGCCTTGGTGGCTGAATTAATGAGGAGACTGGCAATTACCAAACCTAAATTAAAGTCTACTGTGGTTGCTGTCTTCATTGCCAGTGAAGAGAATTCATCTATACCTGGAGTAGGTGTTGATGCGCTTGTGAAGGATGGACTGCTCAACAAATTAAAGGAGGGCCCTTTGTATGTAAAACACACCTAAATATGTTTAGTTTAACTAGGAAGTTGAGCTTAACTTCTCTCTTTTTCAGGTTTTGGATTGATACTGCAGATAAACAACCTTGCATTGGAACTGGTGGTATGATACCATGGAAGCTTCATGCTACAGGCAAGCTTTTTCATAGTGGTCTAGCCCACAAGGTAAATTCTTTTACCCCTCTTGATTAAAGCAATTTTTAAAATGGAATAATTAGTGTTAAAGAAGGCCTCTGGGGCAAAATTAAGTAGCAACTTCTTAACATTTTGTAGTTTGTACGATCAACTTTGAAGTTTACACATACATATGACATATCTCATTTTACAATCCATATCTTTTGCATTCTATATTCTAACATATTAAAGAAAAGGAGAGATTAGGCTATCCATAATTTATCTCACTGATACTCGAGGCCGATTTGGTCAATGTTTGTAATTATCTTTATGGTAAGATTTAGACAATTAGTTAAATTTCTGTGATTAGATCTATATTGATAAGATGTATGAGGTGAAATATCATAATTTGGGGTGTGAAACCAAAATAATTTAAAAACTAGGGGAAAAACGGATTTTGTTTCCTTTTTGAATGTCAAGATTGAAACCAAAAATGTAGCTATTGATTGATTAAATGATATAATATTACTAAAAATCTAAGCCAGCCATTTTTTTTGGAATTCTGAATACGTTGATTTCGCAGAAATAAAGGAATCCGAATATGGCAGGACTTTAAATCATATGGTAGTTTTTTCATTTTCTCTGATTGAACTCTGCCTTGGTACCATTCCTTCAGAATGATACCTGGTGCTAGTATCCTGTCTTGTGGAAGAACTGAAGCCTATGGTGAATGGAGTGCTAAGAATTATTGTTACACTTATGGTATCATTTGAGTTTGAGGCTCGTAGAGAGAAATTACTGTAAGAAGAGAAGCCTGACTTCGAGCCGTTCACTGCAGTTTAAGTTCTATAATTGTAATGACCCGTAAAATTTTTCTTAATTATCATGTATCAGAAATCGCGATAATAAAATTTCGTTGTATGTATTAAAATGTTGATTAGCTAATTGATATTAGTAGCAATTGTTTTTCATGTACATTATAGCCATGGTATATTATAGTTATTATATGAGCAGGTTTAGATGATGTGATTAATTAAAGAGACGTACTAAATAATTTTTTCGGTGCTTGATCGTTAGTAAAGATCGAATAGATAATTGAATTACTTAGCAAAGTACTTAACAATTAGTAATGTGGTTATATACCGTAGAAGGTTATATGAATTAGTATTAATAAAGAAATGATGTGAAAAGGATTATGGTTTGTATTCCGCTAATTTGTTGATGAATTATTATTAGTAAGGTGGTATACTTACAGTTGGTATATTTATGTTTCGATACTAATAATCGGTTCATAAGTCGTTATTAAAGACTAGAAGGTAACAAATGATTTTAGGAAGGATGCTATCATTTGCAAATAAAATAAGAGGCATAGTAATATGTAAATTACTACAATAGCTAGATATACGTATGTTATATGCAGTTTTAGTGCAAGAATAGAATTAAGTTATATATATAGGGAACCTGTACAGTAAGCTATATATATACTATTTATATGCATGCGCAGTGAAACTAGATATACATTTACATACTTGCTGCTTGATGAAAAATGAAATCTTGGACTTTGAACCATGTTTTTAACCGAGAAGCAAGATATACAAATATTGTATTAATACATTAGAAGCTATAACTACAGCTGTGCTTCTAAGTTTCATAGGATAGACAAGAGATCATCTAACAAATCTTAGTCATAAATAGCAGATTCATCCACTCTCCCAAATCCTTTACACTTGAATGCAAATTAAGGAAATCTAGCCAAAGTAGAAGTTAAAGAAAGGGCAGACTGCAGGAAGAAAAAAAAAACAGTAGTGGTTGCCTTTCATCACCTTCTTTCGCATTACACCTGCAGGGGGAAAGAGTACACCAGTAAGTTGTCCCCAAAGTCAATATAAGAATAGAGATAGGCTAAGAAGTAGCCTGTGATATAGAAAGAACTCAAGTGTCTAGAGTTAAAGCAAGTGCAATAAGAAGCTGCTATGTAGAAAACCACCCAGAAACACTCCTTATTATCCTATCTCACTGCATACTTCCTCTACCATTTCAACACACGTAGGAGCTTTCATCCATTCCAGAGAAAAGCCCCTCTCACCCCAAATCCCAGTTGAGAATCAGTAAGGTAAGCAAAACTCCAACCTTTCAGCTTGGTGATAAGTCCACAAACACAAACTCAAACTTAAACACTTAGCACATTTCAGAAAAAGATAAGAGGCTCAAGATTGTGCCCAGCTCCACTTACATAGGACTCTCCTAAGAGCATACTCAAGGAGGACCAAGAAAGAGAAGAATCTGCCCAAGTCAGGCCAATTCATCCCACTCCTTAAGGTAAAGCTCAAGACACAAACCAGATTTCAATGTACTCTAAAGACTTAAGAACATAGCATGCCATTTAGAAAACTGTCATTATTAAATTCTATATATTCAATGCATACTCAAACCAATCCTTAGAGTGTATGAAACTTAGAGATGTATGCAAATTATGAGTCTTTAAAATGAGCTTGGGAAGAACGATAGATAGACATTTACATACTCAGATTTCTTACTAGATGGCGTGAAGGCACAAATCATATACAGAACATAGACTTAAGTCGTCTTTCAACTCTCATGCTAGAAATTAGAAGATATAAAGCATGAACATATTCCATAAACTGAAATCTCTAGCCTAATCTCACACCAGAAACATTCCTGATAGTAATTTGAATATCAACCAGAAAATGAGCAACTTACAATACCCAAAACACTACTATCTAAATGTTAAACCACACAGGGATCTGAATCGAAATATTGAAGGGAGAAAAGAGGGCTTATCTGAGGCAAGAGAACTGCCCTCCAAGCCTAGAACTCAAACCTCCTACGGCTACCCCAAACCCACACCATCCAAACCAATCCTGAACAGCCCAAACCAGTTCAAACAGCAATGAATCCTCTCGTACTGACCTCGGATAGCTAGAACCAATCCCGAACAGCCCTGACCCGTTCCGAATCAACAGAAACCAATCTGAAAACGTAAATTCTCTAAAAGAACTCCTTTAATTCACAGGGAAATCAGAATAGGAATCTAATGAATCATAGTACATTCAGAAGTATAGAACTTGAGTTTTGATTCGTAAAACAATTAACCCAAACAATAATAGAACCTAATGAAATGAACTGGTTGGGAAGGGAAGAGATAAATCACCTGGTGAGGTGCTGTGGTATGACTGTGAGGGAGGCCGCTCTGGAACGACTCGGTGACGAAGCAAAGGCGAGGTGGTGACGCTGGAGAGGGAGGACAGCGACGTGCGTCGAAGCTTGATGCCTCCGACCTCGGGCGAAGAAGTTTTCGCGAGCTCAGAAGGGGCTGGAACACTGGTGATGACAGAGCGGGAGCCAAAGACGAGGAGGAGCTTGAACACGGGCTCGCTGGGAGCTTTACCGTCGGCAAAGATTTGTGACTCGCCGTGGAAATCGAAGGGCGCAGAGAGAGAGAGAACCGGAGGAAGAAGGAGAGAAGAGGGGTGGAAGTCAGAGGAGAAACCGAGAGAGAGGCGAGGTTCTCTGTTGGGGAAGAGTATTCTAGAAACTGGACCCGGGTATTGGGCCGGGTTTGATATTAAGGTGGGCCGACCTGGATTAAAATCAACGGGCCAAGAAATTAAATCGAGTGGGCCGTTTAAATTAATTCGTTATGGGACGATTAATAATAATTCCGTTAGGCTGAGAATTTATAGATCTATTGAGTTATGAAATGAGTAGTAATATTTCAATGAATATTAAATTCTTAAATAGTATTAATTAAATTAATACCATATAGTAGAGACTTAATTTAGCATTCTAGTTTAGAACTAAATTAATGCAAGAAAATTTTCTTGAATAAATATTAGTACCCATTATTAGATTAATTGGGTAAAACAAATAAGATATAAGGGGTTAATAAATCAAAGAATGATTTAAAATCCTACGAAAATAGTTACAGAAATCTTTAAGTACTCGAATAGTAGTCGAGCAAAGGATTAGAATAGATAATGAAATAATAGAATATTATTTCATTTTATTTAGTGAAGTAAATTATATACTCACAATGAGTATCCTCCTCTTAATTACGATTAAGGTTACGGAAGAAGGAAAATACTAAACGAGAAGGAATTCAGACCCTATCAAAGGAAGCAATTCAGGTAGGCTTTCTTTTACAAAGCAAATCGTATGCATTGTACCAAAGTATGATTTTCGTTATAGAATGCTTAGAATTTTTAAATGATATGAAGTATTGCATTGTCGAAAATGTTTATATTTTGGTATGATGCGTATCTGTTGATGAATTAATCGATTTCGGACCTTTAAAGATCTATATCTTTTAAGGTTAGTGTACACCAGAACCGTGAGTCATCTTAGCGGGTTGGCCGGTTCAGTGTTCGCGGAAAGTGGCCACTTTCCCGACACACAGAATTACAGATATGTTTGATTACTCTAGAACTTAGACTGATCAGTCGAATTTTAAGATCACAAAAGAATTTAGTGAACATAGGTTCTTTAGTGACAAAATCCCTATGTTGCACTGTGTACGACAATGGCAAATATATTAGTACGAATGTGATTTTGGCATGTGTCTACTGAGTACTTTTGTACTCAGCCCTGCATGTATTTATAAATGTGCAGGTTAAGTCGCGATGACGAAGGGGAAGGCTCAGCAGTGGTTTTTGTCAAACTCTAAATATTTTTACTCTCGGTGGTTTATATGTCGTCATACATGTAAATCTAGATATTGATCCAGTTT
Source organism: Leonotis leonurus (assembly GCA_026898415.1). NCBI lineage: Eukaryota > Viridiplantae > Streptophyta > Magnoliopsida > Lamiales > Lamiaceae > Leonotis > Leonotis leonurus. The sequence continues at coordinate 18,082 of JAPKLX010000367.1, forward strand.
CCGCTGCCAGACTTCTGTTCAAATTCAAGAACGCATTAGTTATCTCTTTTGGCTTCAAGCTATGTATTTCTTGTTATGTACTTGGGGTTTCGTGATACCAAACCCTATCAAAATCTTCATCTTTTGTGGTACGCTTCATGTTTCAGCCAAGTATTAACGCTTACGATTCTTTTCATTATCTGTATTTTATTTTCGAGTCACGTTTTCCTCGATTTTACTTAGAGAAGTGAAATGGGGACGTGACAATAATTTAGTCTTCCACTACAGTATTGCTAATAGAATGACTAGCTTTTAACTTCACCCTCTCGGAGGAACCCTTTAGCTTAAAGAAATGGCAATTACATAATGTTATGATATCCCACATCGGTTCCACACATAACTTTGGAAGGGTATATAGTTGTGACTGACTAAACCTTTATCTTTGACCATGGTTGTGGTTAAGTTAGGCTCCCTATTTTATACACCTAACACATGAGTTCTTACTTGCTGAAGAAAGCAACCAAATATCTATTTGTTTTATTGGTCTCAGTCCTTTAGTACCTGTGCCTCTGAATAACAATTGTTTAACGTAGATAATTATTTTGATGTGTTTATATGTGTGTGTTTGTGTGTGTGTATTAATATATATGGAAGCAACTTATTTATGTATGATGATTGTAGGCTATCAACCCATTGGAACTAGCTATGGAAGCGCTAAAAGTTATACAATCACGTTTCTATGAAGACTTTCCACCCCATGCAAAGGAACAAGTATATGGATTTGCAACACCATCAACCATGAAACCAACTCAGTGGTTTTGTACGGATTGAAAAACTAAACTATGACTTGATTATACCATGGATGGTTGCCTAGTGTACTGAATTCCTTTATAAACTATCTGTTATTGACAGATCCAGGAGGTGGCGTCAATCAGATTCCAGCTAAATGTACAGTTTGTGGAGACGTTAGGTTATATTTGTTTCTTTGGTGACTTTCGTAAGTTTTGCAGTATAGCTGAGTTTTAACATTTCCTCTTTACAATTGCAGATTGACTCCATTTTATAGGTATTGGATGGACAACTTATCCTTTATTGACCTATTTCTAAGAGTTTGACTTGTTAAAACTGTCGCCTTGACTAAAACATTCAATTGGATACCTATCAAATTGATTTTCCAGTGTAACTGATGTAATCAAGAAGCTTCAAGAATATGTTGAAGAACTAAACACAAACATAGAAAAACTTGCCACGCGAGGGCCCGTTTCTAAATATGTTTTGCCAGATGAGAATCTCCATGGAAGGTCAGTTTTTATCCCCTTCTATAATTGTAACCTGATTTTCTCCTGCTCTTGTAATTTCATGATGGCAGGTCATTTAGATCATTATTCAGTTAGCCAGTTTTATAAGCTTTGGCCTTTCTTTCTTGTATTAGTATTTTGGTTATCTATAAACTCATATCTTTGATTTCCAGTTTGGCTATTACCTTTGATGAAGCAATGTCTGGTGTGGCTTGCAATCTTGACTCTCGTGGCTTTCATGTCCTTTGCAAAGCTACTGAAGAGGTGGTTGGTCATGTAAAGCCCTATTCTATCACTGGTAGTTTGCCCCTCATACGTGAGTTGCAGGTGGTACTCTTTTTCTCGTATTTTCTCGGTTTATCGTGCGCAAAAGATGTTCATTAATTTACAGTGGCCTTTATGTTTTCTCATTATAGGAGGAGGGTTTTGATGTACAAACTGCTGGCTATGGTATATTTTTCTTCCTATTTCATTCCTCGGTGTTTGTATTGTTTTTTAATTTCAATTGCTGTGTACTTTCATACAAAGGAACATAAGCTCGTATCGGCGGTATCGGGATATATAACAAAACAACCCATTTCCTTGTTTTTTTTTTCAAAAAAATTGAATTACATTAACATTAAATTACATTGCCGCGTCACGGAGGACTTGAACCCGAGACCTATTGCCTTAGGCATTAACCTCACTACCACTAGGCCAACACACGCACGCCATTTCCTTCTTGTTTTTGTGGACGGAAAAGGCCTAAAAGAATTAGAAAATGTGTAGACATGATTAAGTAAATGTTCTTTCTTGTAATTGTGACTGATATGGATTTGCTGCTCAGGGTAGTGTAATGTCATAGTGTCATTAGGAAAAATATTCTCTACGCTTTAGCTCGTCTTCTTTTCAGTCAGCGAGTCTACTCTGACTTCTGAAGCTTGTTGGTGCATGTGTGTGCATAAGTCAACTCTAATCAGTTTATACGGTCAGTTCAGAATCTTTTAGGTTTATAGCTATCTGGATCATAGATCAAATTTATTCTCGATGTTCGTGTCTTTGAAGCCAGTCAAGCCACCATCGTAAGGCTGTATGAATAACAGGATCTGCTAGGCCACCCTGCATTAGTGCAATAGTTAAAGCTGAATCTGATCATGCACTGCATATAACTGTGGACTAGTTGGCCAAGAGCCACCATGATGAGATTATTTTTTAATTCTGATCTGATTTGACCACTTTAATGATATATAATCATTCTAGAAATAGGTTAAATAATGTTTTACAGTGCCGTAAAAGAACTGAAGGTTATTCATGCGTCTGGAGAGGATTAGGATATATGATGAGCTATTTTTTTAATTCCAAGGAACATTTTAAAGTTATCAATTAATTTAGGAATTCTTTTGAGCATGACCAATCTGTAATATAGATTGCAATACATGAACCATTGACCTTTTTCTGATCTTTCGGTTACTCATTTGAATCCGCTTTTGAACCGAAGTTTGGCAGAACAGAAAGATTATTACTGGTGTACTCTATTCATATGTCTTTGACTCTTACTAATGACATGTTTCTAGGATACCTTGGGAAGAATATTTACTCTAAAACACAAGTGACATGTCGCACCTATCTAATTTTTGTATGCACTTCTATTTATGAGCATTTTTCTATGGCGAAATATCTTCTATGACTATTGAAAGAGGCATAAGGCTGTAAGCTTCTTTTTCCCCATCGATTAGACTTCAAGATGTGAAAAGGCTCATTTTAATACCAAATGATAAAATTAGAGCATTGAGGAGCAATACTTACCAAAGAAAAATTGTGGCTGAATCGAGTTTTTTATATTTTTTTAAAATTGTAGCACCTTTTGCTCACTTAAAATTAAATCTCTCACCCTAAACATAGATTGAACAGTGAAATCGGAGCATCTTTGGTTGGTCCTAGTTAATAAAAGAAATTCTTTTGTTGATCAGGAGCATTGGGTTGTAAAACTAGTTAGTGTTAAGATGTGGAATGGAGCAAATTTGTGAAATTGTGATTACAGGTGAACTCGGAGAATCTTTGGTTGGTCTTAGTTAATAAAAGAAATTTTGTTGTTGATCGGGAGCATTGAATTGTAAAACTAGTTAATGTTAAGATGTGGATATGAAGCATGTAGCTTTGAGCTCAAACCATTTTGCCACATCATCATGCCACAACGTATAGTAGGTTGTCTGATCCTATATAACTCATATTACTTTAATAGTTAATTTAGAATGTGTCACTCAGTTATATTAAATGACTATTGCCTCAAGCCAAACATTGCTTGAGCTTGGAGTTTTACATGGGATGGACTCCTGAAAAAAAAATTCAACTTTAGTTATGGTAGCGCCTATCAAATCCTTTAAGCTCTCCCCCAATATGCAAATTGTAGATTTTTTTTCTCTCTGATATATTATGTTAAGACATCAGTTCTTAATGGTAGAAATGGGACCTGAACATTGATGATATATCTGCAAATTCTACATTTAACTATTTAGATGATAAGCTCAGAGATGAGTTTATGATTCCAGCTGGAAGTACTGCAATTACAAATTTAGCGACTTTGCAATGTCATTATGTCAATACATTGGAAAAAGAAACTCAGATGTTAAAACTGTTCAAGAGAGACTAAGTACTATGGTTTAGTGAAACTGAGGATTAGGTACTTGTTGCAATAGTTTGAAATTGTGATTTTGTCGAACTTTCAGTTTGAAGGGGAAAAAAATCATTTCAATTTTTCCAAACTCATTTCAATGGTGACGAGAGATATTTGTGGTTGAGCTTGATACACATGCATGAACCAGAAAGCCGCATAACAATGGGCTCATTGATGCTAATCATATATCAGTAAACTAGCTAATGAAGAGTGAATCAGCACATGAATTTTTAAGCCTGCACACACAGCGCATGCTAATCATATATGCAATTCTAGGGAGAACTGTAAGATACTAATAACTTTTCTTTTCCATTACCTTTTATTGAACATGTGCAGGCTTAATGGCTACATATCATGCCAAGAATGAGTATTGTCTTCTTTCCGACATGTGCCAAGGCTATCAGGTCTTCGCTAGCATCATTTCGCAGTTGGAAGAGTGAATATCGATCTTGGATATGATGCATAGGCTTTTCAGCTTACATTACGAGAAATCTCCTTACTACTGCTATTATGAATGGACCACTCGAAAGTTGTTACCCTTTGTAAAGGGTAAGGCTTAAAGTTCGAATTACGCCTTCCTTCCCTAAAGCTGAAATGATAAATAAACCAGGAGTTTATTCATATAAGAGTGTTAGGGTTATTAATATTGTGACTTCTTAAGTATGTAAGAAATGGACTGCAGAATTATTCATTCTTGTCTCTCTGAAGAACTTATGCTTGAATGTTATATCGTTTTATTTTCTTAGCATAGCATTCAATATGTTTACATGTTGCTAGATGGCTATCAAAATTTACCTGAAAAAATAGTAATATATCCTATTTACTCTACCAAAAAATACTAAAATATAAGGTATATTAAAATTTTCAATATGGTATGGTATTATAATGAACTTTTCAGTATGATAAAAGTATAACCTTTTTAGATATCTAGGCATACTGGTGCGACCGTACCCTTATATATATATATTGAAACTAGTGTGTAATCCGTCGAAAATAGACAGAAAATTATTTCATATTATAATTTATAAATATAAAATTTCAAATATATTTTTAAATAATATATTTTACTGCAAAAAATTTAAATATTAAAAATGTTATTATCTATTTAAAAATTTAAATTTTATAATAAAATTTTATTTATTAAAAATGTTATAATATTTAAAGGCTTAGATTGTATAATAGTTATTTTATTATAGTAAACTCAAACAACATTCATAAATATAAAAATAAAAATTTAATCACCTGTATTTTCGAACTATTAGCTATAAAATTAAAAGATATCGATAATAAGGGGTGATTGAGGAAACTTAAATACATAATGATTATATTTTTTTATAACATTTTAAGTGGTTAAAATTTGAATATCGTATATTAAAACGATTATTTTAACCTTTTTCTATTTAAAAGTGATATAAAATAAAAAAATATTATAAATATTATTTGCAATAAATTATCTTACATATAATGTATTGATAAAAAAATAACGTTACCTTATGATTTATCAACATAATTGCAAATTTTTACTACTTAAAAATGATATCGTTGCAAAATATATGAGTTACGTGAAGACTCATCCCGTGTAAAATTTATTGGTACATATCACTCTATGTCAAATCAAATAATGATTTTTTTTCGAATAAAATATTTATGTAGATCAAAAGTAGGAATGACAATCGAATACGACACGCACGGGTAGTGGCTATCCATATCCGTACTCATACCCGCAAGGGTATAAATGACAACTTACGTGCGATTATCTAACAATAATAGATGTGAGTTAGAGACACATTTGATATCCACACATAATTTCATAGGTATATTTTAATATAATTTGTATTTGTATATTGATAGTTATTATTCTTACTCACAAAAGTTATTCGCGATATATCTATGAAATATCCATCAAAATGCTTGTTAAATACTCACTCACCCACCTAATATTAAACATGTTTTTATATTTTTCTAAAAATTATATGTAAAGTATTTCCTAAAATTATATATAATATATCTTAAATATTAATATTATATGTTTCACACGTGATTAATATTCACAAGTGGCGGGATGATAAATACCCAAAAGGTGATGGGTGGTGGGTTTGAGGGTACTTATATTTTCTTTTTATATAATTCTTATATAATACAAAATGACTATTATTTTACTATAATATTTTAAGTGGTTAAAATTTTATTAAAATGACTATTTTGACATATTTCTCCTCTTTAGTGATGGTATAAATTGACAGATTATTACAAATAAATGTTATTCTCAGTAATTTATCTAATGTAGATTGTGTTGAAAAAAAATCACGTTATGTTATGATTTATTAACATAATTGCAAATTTGTGTTACTTAGAAATTATATCATTGCAAAATATAAGTGTTAAGTGAAGACTTATCTCGTGAAAAATTTATTGGTATATAATCACTTTATGTTGTAATTTAAAAAATTGACTATCTTTTTGTTTGATAAAAATTAATTATTTGACTAAATAAAATCATGAATATTTATTTGATCAATTCAAATAATTAATGTTATATGTATTAAAAATTATATTGTTGGTGGGTTGAATCGGCTATGACATACATGAACATTGACTATCCATATCCATACCCGTGAAGGTAGTGATAAAATTTTACCCTCCGGTAGCCAACACTAATAGGTGTGAGTTAGAAACACATTTATATTAACTATATTTTTATATAAATTCCCGTTAAATATTCATCCACCCACTTTAAATGAACTATATTTGTGTATAAATTATATCTAAAATTATATATAATGTCTCTTACATTTAAATTTAATACGAAAAAGTCTAATATATATGTTTTGACAATCAATCGTTTAAATCAAAATATAATTTATAAAATGTTGATCAATTCGACCAATCTTACCGTGAATTATCATACACAAACTAAAAAACCATAAAATAAGATCAAATTGACTAAGATTGATAGGAAAAACCCAAAAATTATATATTATAAAAATATAAAATATTTAGAAATATTTTCGTAATTTAATTGACTCAATATCTCAAGCTCTATTTAAACTCAATTATACACACATTTTTTCTTTTTATAAAATTTTCATATTAATAAAGTTTAATAAGTTTTCAATGTGTGATAGACTAATTTGTTAGTTTAGTGATATTTAAATTACACTATTGATTTAATATTTACAGAATATATATTAAACTAATATGCTATGAAAAAAATTATTGTAAATTTTATTTACTTTCTACATGAAAAATTTTACGTACAGTTTGACAATTAATTGTTGTAAATTCAATTATAGTATAATATTTATAAGAAAGTTTCAATTACTCAACTATTTATTTGATAATCTAATAATCTAGTATAATAAATTTTTCAATAAAAATAAAAATTTATGTTATTTTTTTTAAAGTCGTAATCAATTTAATATTAGTCAAAATTTTAATAAATATTAAAATTTATAAAATAAAATTGAGATTTTAAGATAAATAAAAATGATTGATTATGATGATGTCACATAGGACCATAAATTAAGAAGATGGCTTTCATATGTATTTGTATTAATCACCAAGTATTATATAGATATACCAAAAATATTGGCTGAAATTTTAAATTAATAACAAAAATATTTTATCTCAAATTAATATATAAAAAATAATTTTAATAATTTACTAAATTAAATGTTTAAATAAAAATCATATTATGTATTTAAAATTTAAATTATTAAAAATTTATATTAAAAATAGAATTTTTAATTAAAATATAATTATTATTTGATAAATAATTAATTGGACAATTAAATTATGATGAAAAATATATATTGTTAGTATTTATATAATTTCAATTATTGTTGGAGTTTATATTAAATCAACGTGAGGTATATATTTATAGTAAATATTAGAATTAATAATCAAAAAATTTGAGATTTAAGATACATATATAGATGTGAGATAGAATGTTTTTAGTAAATTTTAATACATATTAAAATTAATTAAAAAATTCTAAAGGGAAAATATCATTTAATCTGAATAAAAAAGAAACAAATGAATAGTCAATTAATTAGCTAGTCCATCAATCTTCATAATTAATTATATATATTATCCAATTTTCAAGAGTAAACGATGATGATTGATGAATGCTATATATTTTCGTATCATAAATGAACAAAACTTATTGTAAGGCCCTATTATCATATCTATATTAGTATTACAATTAGCAAAATTATTTTTAATCTATATAATACATAAAGTATACATTCAACTATATATATTGCAATTTTAACTGACTAATTAATTAAATATGACTATAATCATGACTAATTAATTATATAAGATATTAATTATACACTTACTTAAAATAATTCTTTCCAAATCATTGGATTATATATTGTTGTATATAAAACATTAATATAAATATGAAAGAAGGCTTGTGGTGATGCCACATAAACCTTGGATTACGAAGAATAACTTCAATATGTAATCCTTTAATATATTATATAGATTTTTTGTATATATTGTTTTTTGTTATACTTCATTTGTCCTATTAATCATGACACACTTTTGACTAAGAAGCTCTCACAATTTTGGTCAAGCTGTCATTTTTAATGAGACGGATGGAGTTTAACATTACCACAATATGTAACGAAACAACATATATACTACTCCCTCCGTCTCGCTAAAAGTGGTCACGTTTCCTTTTTGGGTTGTACCATTAAAAGTGGCCACTTTCCTAAAAATGAAATAATTTTACGTTTAAAATGCATCTCTTACTTTTTAACACACAAAACTTTACTTTCTTAATCTCCGTGCCCACTCACTTGTGGCCGCTTTTAGCGGGACGGAGGGAGTATTATTTTGGTATATACTTTTGACTAAGAAGCTCTAACAATTTTGATCAAATTGTGTCATTATTAATGAGACGGACGAAGTTTATCATTACCACAGTATGTAACGAAACAACATATTGTAATGCCCCGTATTTTTATTATCAAAGAAAGCAATTTTCGAACACGCTTGTAATTACCTTTTGAACATTTTATTTTAATTAATGTTAAAGTTGAACCTAGCTATGGAGTCCTTGTTTTAAAGAAAAGAAGTATTAAGAAATTAAATTTGATTAATTTCTTAAGAGACATTAATGCTAAACAAACTTATATAATTTGAGAAATCCTATATATATGTATATGTTGTATAATTTTAGAACTTATATATATATGTACATGTTGCATTTGGGGGATTATATATATATAGGTGCACGTGAGTGCAAGTGTAGAAGAACCTAGCTACAGTAATCACATTATATGATGACGGGATGTTATATATATAATTACAGGTTATATATATAATTACAGTATATATATATTTATAATTACAGTAGATATGTACAAGAAATCTGATGTAAAAGAAATCAGGATATGGTAGTGATGGAAATTATAAAGGGAATAAGACAACCACACTTTAGATATATATATATACACACACACTTAGTATAACAAACAATTTCCCTACGTGTAAGAGAAGGTATACTACAGTAATCTATAGTATAAATATAATGATGATACTACGAAAGTATGGTAAAGGAAAAAAAAATTAAAAGACCTAGAGCACTTACATAGGGAACAGTGTATATACCTACTAGTACAGTACACTACAGAAATTAAACTAAGGATCTAAACTAGCTACCACTCTGCACAAGGTAGCATGTGGAAAGAACAGAGGAAAGAGAAATAGGGAAAAACAAGCAGCCCTGCTGCTGCAGAGAACAGAGCATAAGGTCAGCAGCCATCAGTTGAGTGAAGGGAGTTGAAATCTCCATCCATGCCTCTTCCATCCCC
>JAPKLX010000367.1:43625-86340 GCA_026898415.1 Leonotis leonurus
CACGTTTTCCTCGATTTTACTTAGAGAAGTGAAATGGGGACGTGACACAATATTCCATTGAGAAATGCACTCTTTACGTCCATTTAAAACACCTTAAATCGTTGATAGGCTGCATAAGCGAGAAATAGTCGAATGGCTTCTAGTCGTGCCACAGGTGCAAATGTTTCATCAAAATCAATTCTTTCATGTTGACAATATCCTTTTGCGACTAGTCGAGCTTTGCTTCTCACGACTTCTCATGTTTTATCTCTTTTATTTTTGAATATCCACTTTACTCATATGACTCCTTGATGTGTGGGTCTATCAACCAAGTACCACACTTGATTTCTCTTGAATTCGTTTAGCTCATCTTGCATGGCATTGGTCCAGTCTGCATCTTGTAAGGCTTCATCCACATCCCTAGGTTCAACGTGAGATAGATAGCAGCTGAGCAGTGCACTTTCACCATGCATTCTTCATGTCCTTACTCTATCAACTGGGTTCCCAACAATGAGTTCGGTTCGATGACTATCTATCCATTTTCTACGCTTCTTCATTTCTTCTTCCGATACTTCGATTTCTAGTTCATCAGGTGAATTTTCAAATTCTGGATGACCTGTAACAGGAACATCAAATAGATTATCAGTATTTAAATCAATATTTGACATTTCGATGCTCATATCTGGAACAGATGGTTGATGATCTAGTGTGGAGACAGGTTGAGGGATATGTTGTTCATCAACAGGTGGTGGAGAACTTTCGGCATGTGAAGTTCCCCCTTGCTGTAGCATTTTTACAGCAGGTTGATTGTTGAGTTCTTCTTCTTCCTCTTCTTATTTACATGGACTCCATAGAAGTATATCTTCAATTAGTTGATATGAGGAGTTCCTTAGTTTTGTAGAGGTGTGTTCATTCCTCGAGGAAGTGCTATCTGTTTCTGAAACCTCAAAAATAGTTTCATCAAAAACAACATGTGGTGTTACTTCCGCAACAAGGGTTCTTTTATTAAAAACACGATATGATTTGCTAATGTCAGAATATCCTAAGAATATTCCTTAATCAGTTTTACTATCAAAGGCTTTTAATTGAATTTTTCCATTGTTGTGAATGTAACACTTGCATCCAAATGAACGAAAATAAGTGATTCAAGGCTTCATGTTATTCCATAGCTCGTATGGTGTTTTTCCATGGCGTAATGTGATGACGGATCGATTTTGTGTATAGCATGCCGTATTGATTGCTTCCGCCCATAACTTCTTGGGAGAGATTGATTCCGTTGAGCATTGTTCGAGATGCTTCTTTGAGTGATCTGTTGCGCCTTTCAACAATTCCGTTTTGTTGAGGAGTACGAGCTGCCAAGGTTTGATGTTGTATTCCCATTTTTGAACAATGAACTTCAATCATGTGATTTATGAATTTTGTTCCTCGATCAGATTGACTGGTGATGATGGAGGCTCCCTTTTGATTTGACAATTTGTTGAGAAAATCAGGTAGTTTCTCCAAGGTCTCCTTTTTCTTGTACATGAAAATAATCCACGTAAATTTAGATAAATCATCAATAACTACTAGAGTGTATTTTCTTCCGCTTACACTTAATGGAGATACAGGTCCAAAAAGGTCAAGGTGGAGAAGTTCCAATATTCGTGATGTTGAGTGAGCTGCTTTTGTTGAAAATGAAGCTCTAGTTTGTTCCAGCTTGGCAAGCTTCACACACATGGTCTTTGTCATATATTTGAACAGGTAGACCCTCGACCAAGTTTTCTTTCACTAGCTTGTTGATGGACTTGAAGTTCAGGTGACTTAATCTTTTATGCCACAACCAGTTGGTTTCTGCATTTGACTTTGTTACTTGGCAGGTTTCAATCTGTTCATCCCATTGTACGATGTATAACATGTCTTGTAAAATTTCGGTAAGAAGAATTTCTTCTCCTTCTAGGTTCTTGACTAAACACTTGTTAGCAGTAAACTCAACTCTCTTATTATTAGCACAGAATTGACTAATGAAAAATAGATTATGATTTAAACCATCAACATATGATACATTATGAATGATAGTTTTACCAACTTGAAGATCACCGTAGCCTTTTGTGCATCCTTTAGAATTTCCTCCAAAGGCAACAGTTGGTCCAATGCTTTCTCTATAGTAGATTAATAAATTTTTGTTACATGTCATGTGTTTGGAGCATCCGCTATCAAGTATCCACACCGCACCCCGAGCTGTGTGCATTCTTCTCATCGATCTCATATCCTGCAATGAAATATTACTTACCTACCCTATTGATAGAGGGTGCTTTTTCAGTAGACAAAGTTCCTTTTGAAACCCAAATTTGTCTAATAATTGAAACATTTTGTGATGGCCTAATCTGTTTGCCACTGAAGTCAATGTAGACAATTTGTTTCCTTCTGGCAGGTGGTTTGACTGTTTGTTGTTTAGCTGGAGCAGGTGGTGGATATCCTCGTTGATGTTGAGGGGCAGATCGCTGAGGATATAACTATTTTTTTTTGTGACGAGCAGATGATTTTTGTTGATACACTCCATGTGTAGTGTACCTCTTTTGGGTCTGAAGCTGAGGTTGTTGTTTGGTATGTTGTTTTATCAAAATGGTTTGTGGTTGTCTGGGATTTTGATTGTTGAGATTCATCACTTTATCTTTACCCTTTTCCTTGACAAATTTTCCTGATGGGGGACCTTTATCCACTCCATCAAAACCAAGACCTATTCGATCTGCTGCTCGTCTTTGCATGTCATTGATCATTTGAATTCGATCTTCCTTCTTATGCATTGAGTGGTTAATAATGGCACTTAAATCATCAACCTTGCGTTGAGCAGAAGCTTCCCGGTTGATCAGATTAGAAATTTTGGCATTCAAAGTGTAATTCTCTTCACACTTGCTTTTGAGTTGTTTTAATAGTGCGTTCTCTCAGTCATTAAACACGCTGCTAATGTCCTTCATCTCTTGAATGGTGGTTGTCATTCTTTCATTTTCCTTTATGGCATGTTTGAACATTTTGTTCAATCTGGCGTGATCCTCTATGAGCTTTGTGAAGTCGTCCATTGACAAATCGTCTTCTTCTTCACAAGAATCATAAATAGGTGGATTAGAGGAAATGGAATCTTGACAATTTACCTCAAAATTTTTGAGTCCGTTGTCATGTCCTATGAAACATTCATCTCATTCATCTTCTTCATCAATGGCAATGAAAGCTTCATCATTTTCGGATGAGTTATCTAACATATGACTTGGGGATGATTGCTCTTCTGCTATCATGGCTCTTCTTTGTTCTTTGAGCTTTTTATCTCTTTTTGCTCCAAGCTCATCTCTTTCCGTTTTTGATATGTCAGGACAGTCAGTCTTGAAATGTCTCTTCCTTCCACACTTAAAACAAGAGTATTCAGAGAGGTCAGCTTTAACATATGAGGTGGATTTTACTTCACCTTTTCGATCAGGTCGATCACCAGATCGATCTTTTCCCTTGAAGCTTATGTTGTTGTTTTCGTTATAGAGCCTCTTGTATTTTTTTGCTCTCACTTCCATTCTTTGAAACCTTTTAGCCATGAGAGAGTATTACTCGAAATAGTTTTTCGTGGGATAGTTCTCATCATCTAAGCTGGATGATTCTTTGACAACAACAGCTGGAGCTGGTATTGGGATTTCCTTCTCTTTAGCCTTAGCTTTAAAAGTTCTCTCTTTATCCTTGTTACCTGCAACAATTGATTTACCAATAGTAGAATTATATGGTCCATGAATACGATTTATTTCGTACTCATTTCCGGTTAGTAAATCAAAAAGTAAATTAGTAGTTAAAGAATTGAACTCTGGCATCATATGATGCATGGCTGAGTAAATTTCCCAGCTGGCAGGTAGAGCACGAATGACTTTCAAGTTTTTCTCTCGTTGAGAATACTTGTTCTTATCAATCATTGCGATCTCAATGAGGACTTCCGTGAACCTGTTCTTCATTTGAGCGATGGTCTCTCATGACTTCATTTTGAATTCTTCAAATTTGTTGCACGCTATAGAAAGTTTATTTTCTTGAATTATGTCTGATCCAAGACTTATTTCCTTTAGCACGTCCCACATCTCTTTAGCTGTTTGGAGATGTCTCATTTTGGCCAAGTAGATGCCTCTAACAGTGCTTGAGATTAGTCCTTTAGCATAGTAATCGCGTCCAGCTTCCTTTCTCTCTTCAGCAGTGTATTCATCGATACTTTTCTCCTTTTCAACTATAATCAAGGATGGAGTAGGTCCATTTCCATCTTTGATTTCTGCGCTTCCTTTGTTCATGATTTTGATTGGTCCATCTATGATGACTTTCCACATCTTGATATGTTGTACCCTTAGACACATTTCAATTCTGAAGCTCTAGTCATCATAAACAGCAATGGAGAAATCTTCATAAGCGCGAATCATCTGTCCTTCCATGACTAAAGTAGATGATTAGTTTAATGCATGTGCTTAATGCTGTGAAAAACGTTTTCTTAGATCTATCCAAGATGACCACACAAAGATTGACTCTTGTGAAATCGAAACAATGGCCAAAATGGACAACTGCTCTGATACCACTTGTTGGTCCCGAAGTCCCGAAAGAGAAAGATTGGTGTATTGGGGGAGGGGGGGGGGAATACACCAATTCAAACATTTAGGGTTTTCTCATTTATGATTAATTGATAAAGCTTAAGCACACTTAATATTTAAGATAGCTTGGGTAGGTAGTTAATCTCTTCTTGTTAGAGAGAATTAATCTAGCTCAAGTATGACCTTATATAGTGAAAATAAAGATTAAGAATAACTTTATAAGTTAAACTCAATTTATGTTGTGTGCGGAATTCGGTGGTTAGTGCTCTTGTTAATGCAAAAACGTTTTTCTTTCTCAAAGGTATAGTACCAACTATTTTGATGAAGAATGTAAAGATGATGAATGAAGTAAACAAGAATAAGAAAGAACACAAGCAATTAACGTGGTTCGGGATAAACTTTCCCTACGTCCACGGCTCGATCAAAACTAGATCGATAATCCACTAAGACTTTCTCCTTTCTTTTTACTTGTTGAGTACGAGCCACAAGAATGATCAAAACTAGATAAATTCTTGTGTTTACACTTCTTCTTCCCAAAATAGATAACTACTATCTAGGGCTACAATTGCATCAATAAAAGATCTTAACTTTGGTCTCGTAAAAAAAATTTCCAGAAATAACTTTCTTCAAACACAATGAACACTCGAGAGAATTATGGATTTGTGATGGAGTGTTTTTGAATGCTTGAAGGCTTGAAGAAATTTGAGCAGAGTGAAGGCAAATTTGATAGCTTGAATTCTCGTACTCAATTCTGGAAGTGAATGTGGTATTTATAGAACCATGGCTGGAACTATCCGTTAGAGAGAGAAGTGTCCTTCTCCGTTGCATTAAATGCATGGCAGTGTTGATATTACACGCGTCGCCCGTAATGCGTCTTGTTCCACCTTTCACGCGATTTCTCAGTGTTTTGCCATACTTGGAATGATTCACCGTACGTCTAAATTAATATTCTCGTACTTCATTCCTCAAAATATGCTCTTTGATGTGATGGCTCACTGAGTGATTGACTTATGAAAAATGTAGGTATATCGGCACTCCACCATAGTTGAGGTGAGGAGCAGCTAGCTTGATTTTGGTTTTAACAGATCGTTTTCTACGATCTGTTAGTTAAGCTGCTGCTTCTATTTCATTGGTTTGGTACCCAATTACTTTCTTTACACTCTCTTAGTATAAGCATCAAAAATATAAGGACATATCGTTTTTCTTGAAAACGATATGTTAGTTGACAGTAGGCTGCATGGTTCCTTGAATCCATCTTTCTTTAGGAATTGTTCTCTTCGAAATGGACTTGGAAGTAGTTCACCTTATGAAACAGCTTGACCTATAGGACATATGGTTTTTCTAACCATCTGTTCTTTTTACATTTGTAGTTGTTGTCAATTCTAAATCAACAGATCGTTTCTATAGGTGAGTTTGGAAATTCAAACTACCTTTTTACAATTTCGATATGTTAAAATTCTATTCTACAAGAATATACCCAAAAATCATGACAAGTGAAAAATGAACATTGAGCTGCAAAGTATTAAGGACATATCGTTATTTATCTTAAAAATGATCTATTCTTAATGAGCTAGCTAACTATACAAATAGAAAATGCTTGTCAATATTAATAATCAATACGTCCAGGAAAACATTATAAGAATAATACAGATTGTAGAATAAACAATCTGATCCTTTTATATTTAAGTTTTCCATAACAGATGATATTGATCACTTGGTTTTAGATAACTTGAAATGATTAAGTGTGGTTTCGAGAAACATCATCAAAACATAAATAAATTCGTGGGGTTCCAAACAAATAACAATTGAAAAAAAAAAATTATCCTATACTATCAGGCGGGCTTTTAGCCCGAAAACCCCGGGCTTTTTAGCCCAAAGACCAACACGCTCAAGCCAGTTTTGGGGCGGGCTTTTTAGGCACGTTTTTTTTCGGTCCTCCTTTTTTCAAGCCCAAAACCCCCCAAACCCCAAACTTTTGCGCTGGCCTATGGACTCGAGCCACTTTTGTTAGCTCTAAAGAAAAGTATCAACTATTTATTTATCTTGTATATAATTATAAATAATTTTGTGAAATAACTTATATTTAACAATTTAACTTATATAACTAATTTCACGATAAATTTATTATTTAAAATACACTTTAGTAATAGAATATAAGTATATAATACTCCCTGCGTTCCATTATTTATGGCATCTTTTATTATTATAGTACACTCATTTGAATATAAAATGCGTCATGTTTAATGGGACAGATGGAGTACTTGACTTTTATATAAGAGTGCTATATAAAAAGCATTCACTTTCCTAACATAAAAATGAGAAATACTCACTTTCTAAAAAAAAATCTTCATTTTAGTGTAAACTAGTACCTTAATTACCCTTGGTCAAGTGACTCAAATGCATGTTTGCCTCTATATTGTGCATTCTTGTCGATAGTTGATTAATTATTATGTTTTTTTTAATTTAATAAAATATAATAATTTTGTGGTTTTTAAAGTAAATAAAATCGGAACAAAACATGACAATAATATTATGTTTCATCGAAATCGACATATTGAAAAATGTTACTTCTTCCGTCTCATTATTCTTGGCCCCATTTGATTAAAATTGTGAGTGCTTTATTGACTATTGGGGCAAAGAATAGTGGGATAGAGGGAGTATATGATAAGTGATTTTTTTGTTCTGAAATTTCCAAAAATCGATAATTTATTTAGACTTAAAATAGTGTTTATTTAGTTGTCAACCGAGAATTCGCACCCCCCCCCCCCCCACACACACACACATATTAATATATTGACATTCACTTTCACATTTCAATTTAAGGGGGAGAGAGAGAGAGAATGTGAGAATGAAAAAGAAAAAGAAATAACATCATCACTTGTTCGGCAAAACGAAGAAGGCATTCATAAATCTAAACTCATATTTTATAAGAACAAAGTCTTATTTTACCAAACTAAAATCTTGTTGTGAAAAAATGTAATTATATCAAAATTTAGTGGGTTTTAGTTTGTAGAATACACACACACAACATGATGAGGTTTATTCATCCGTTCATATATTCGGACATGATTTTTTTATTTTTAGCATGATAATAGTAATATATGAATGAGGCATAAAAATATGTTTGAATAAAATAGAAAATTTGGTCGGTTTTTGCAAAACCATTATGTGTGCTATGTGTAATGACCATATTTTGACATTTTTATGATGTTTGGTGACATGATTTTGATGGTGCAACATGCTAATAATATTTAGAACATATGTAAGGAAACATGGTCGTGGAATGGGAAAAGCTCGGCCGATTTATGTCTAATGATAATTTAATTTGACAGGGTTTTCTCTTGTGATAACAAACTCGCGACTAGGTTTTATGTAATTGCTATCTTAGTGATGTACTTATTACAAAAATATTTCTTGATGTTTAGATGGACGGATAAAAGTATGTGAATGTGAGGTAAAACATACGTTGGGAAAATGATATTTACGTCGGTGGTTACGAATGGTCCACTCTCATTTGGACAGACCCAGTGAGCATTGAAGACTTGAGATATAATATTCAACAGATGTTGCATGATTCTGGGATGAGTAAAAATTTTGATATGTACCACCTATCTCCGTATGATGGAAGTGTAGCATGCTTACCTATGATTTGCTTCGCGACGATTTTAGTCCAATGGTGTATGTGGAGAAACACAATGTTGGATCCTGAAGTAGAGATTGACATTTTACGGGGACGTCGGCATATAGTAGTACTGAACATGGAGATTGAAAAAATCAGTCATTCACAACCACTGATGAAGGATTCCTCGAAAAGTTAAGGTTATCAAAAAAGAAAGAAGATGAGTTCTTCTATCTTTTATCACATAGGACCCGTGTAAGATGAAAGTTTAGGGTAGATGAGAGTATTATGGTTTGCATACTTCAAGGCATGCTTTATGCTTTAGACGTTGTAACACACTTGTTTTCATTTTCGATTAATGAGAATAAATATTTTCATCATTGGTTTGTGATTTATTTTCTACGATTATTTTATTGCAAACAAGTCATTTTTCTACAATTGTAGACTGTGTGGTGGATCCATGATCACAGAAGGTAACACAGTCGGCTCCTATATAAAATAAAGTTCACAACCTAGACAAACTTGGACAATCTAGTTAGTGTTGATTGGTTTAGCGAGAAATGCTCAATTATTGTCGCATGGAATTGCATCTTGGTAAACCCAGAGTTGATTAAATCCCTTTGAGGCGTTCAGAAAGGTTTGTTATATAAGAAACCTAGCCGAATAAAATTTATTCCATATATAACAATTAAATTTTGAACCGAATCACTCACGAATAAATATATTAATTAATTTTGAGTGTCAGCGAACTCATTTAGTTAATGGATTTAAGAATCTTAAACGCAGGAAATAATTAATGATCAATATCGTATTGTATAGTTCAATATTTATACTATAATGGAATCGATAAATATTAATATAAGATTCATATCTTATTGTATTTTATAAAGTAATTGATTGGGTTAAATTGACTTGGTCATTATTATTTAATGAAAGTCAAAGTTTGACTAAATCAATTAATTGGATAAGAAATATTAGAGATAAGGTTGGACTTGGTCTTATTTTGGAAAATCCATGCTCATTCTCATTTGAAACTCTGACTTGGCCCACAACACACCTATAAATAAATGAGAGAGTGTAGTGGCCGAAAATCACAAGCTTCATAGCTCTAAAAATGGGACATCACACAGTGTATTAACACTGTGAGTTTTCGAAAATTAGGAGGCATTCCAAGCCTCGATTTTTGTTCCCCCACTTTTGATAAAACCCGACGGATAATCTTCCACACAATAGTCGGGCTGTAGGTGAAGGTCATAGGCCAGAAGTTCCGAGGGTCGAATATGTTCGAGGTTCCCAGAGCGAATTGATGTTCGTTTCTGACGATTCAAATCATTTCTCCTCAAGCAATGAATTAGCAAATGAGAAGGTATAATTTTATTCTACAATTTATACCTTCTTATATGCGGTATGTGCGCTTAGAATTATATGTTTATCTATTTATTAGACCTATGGATCTTGCGGTTCCGCGAGCCCGCATCCAGGTTCCATCAGAAAGTTTCATGTACGATTTTGAATGAAAGAAAGAAGTGACGAATCATTATTTTTTTTTATTCTGACTCTCCCACTTTATTGATCGGATGACGGGATCTTATTGGTTTGGTAGCATATATATCAGAGATCATGCCCCGTTTAGTTCATGATAGAAGTGGAAGGAATCTTCAATACAAGCTCATGCGAACGAAGATGATGCTTCATCTGGTTCATGGCAGCAACAACAGTGGCATTCATCTTCGATACCAGCTCATGCAAATGATGATGATGCTCCATCCAGTTCAATGCGTAGAGATCGTCGAGATTATGATATAGACGATATTCATTCAGCGGAGTCAAAATCCGATGCATCGGATACATGTTCATATGAAAATACAATGAAGCTTGCATTTGTTGATCGTGCTGCATAGATATGACATCATGGTGATTTTTATAGACTGATGAAAATGGTGCATTCGATGCGCAACGTTGACAGTGCTGAAGAAGAGCCATTAAATCCAGATGAACTAGAAAATTGTTGGTGTCGGCGATTCTCTTGAAGGATAGAGCTTCACTTGTGGCTTGTGAAGAAGATCCAAGCCTCATACTAGAGTTAAAGAAATGTGCATTCTATGACACGAAAGATCAATTGTTAGTTAATATCGGCATGTAGCACATGGAATGAAGCGTGAAATATCGAACATGGAATTTCGATAATACACGATTAATACTTTGTGCTCAATTCCTGACAAATACACTATCGAGCTCCGAGCTTCTGGATCGGGTGATGATACAAATCAATGCTGTATAGCTTACAAGTTTACTAAGAAGCACACATGCGTCATGAGGTTCGACTACGTTCCTCCAACAATAGTTCAATCCAAGGTTGTGGCTATGTACATCACGAAGAAGATTCGCAGGGATTTTCAAATAATTGAATTGAATGAGATGAGATATACGATTTGGCACTGCGAGCACGTCTAAAGGCCGTTGAAATGATCTATAGTGGCTACAGTGAATCATTCAAGATGTTGTTAGGGTATCTGCACATGCTTGAGTGAACAAATCCGAGAATGATCACTAATTTATATATCGACGTTAATGATAGATTCCAACACGAGAAGTTGATGCGTGTAGGGTCTGAGAAGTGGGCTCGTTCCCAATGTTCATATGTTGTTATAGCACACTTACGTCTTATGCTTATGAGTCATTGAAAAATAGATTGTTATGGGCTCGAAGACTGCCGATATGTTTCATACTCAAATCGATAAGGATAACTATCAAGGAATGACTTCGAAAGAGAAGGAAGACGGCCATGCAACTGTAAGATATTTTTATCGAACAAGTCTCTTTGAAGCTTGAGATACAATGAGAAAAGGCCGGGACATATAATGCACAACATGTGAGGGACTCAGTGTACATAATTTTATTCTGAGCAATCCACAACTTTATATGGTCGATCTTATATCTTGGGCTTGCACTTTCCAAGAATTTCAGTTGGATAGCGTACCATGTTCACATGTCATTGCTGCAATAATGTAGTTTTTGCAATTATAAATTGAAGTTTAATAAATTTCAGAAAATAAAAATATTTGATTAATTTATTTACTAATAAAGCAAGAAAAATTCGTAAATTGTATCATAATACATGGATCATTATTACACCAGAGAAACCCTAATTCAATCATATGTTGGATCTATTACGACCGTACCTCACCGAGATGCACGGAAGCGTCCTGATGAAGTAGCTACAAGATTTATATTACCTCTAGTTACCATCCGTTTATTGACTGGACCTATGATGACTAGGACTCGAGCTGCAAATGAAAGAACACATCAATATATACATACTGATGAAGCAGAGAGCAGTGTGCATCATCGAAAAAAGTGCAGTAATTGTCAGTATGGGTATAGACACCCAAGATGTCCGCTACTTGTTGACGAGGTTGAGTCTAATTCTAATCAAATGTTAATGTAATGTAAATTATTGATTCTTATAATAATTATCTTTATTATTGTATTTATAATCATCATTCTAATTATATAACACAAATAGAATAACATTAAGTTAGTAACAATAATATAATATAATAACATTAATAAATAATGTAACTTTACGATGTTGGGATATTACATCAAATCAATCATATAATACATTACAAATAGAAAATTCGTGAACTGATATATGATTCAGGTTAATAAGACACTTTATTTTGGGCGAATTCGAGCTTTGGTCTGCCACTGATGAATGGCTGATGGGCGCTAATTAAGGGCAACGTTTTGACTATTTAAACCCGCGTTTTGGCGTGTTATTTACATTTTTTCCCCTTTTTCATCTTAGAAGCCTAGATACACTTTTATTATTTGATTTTATTGTAATTTTGTCTCGAGACGAAAGATTGAGAGCGAGTTTGATGCTCAATCCGAGATTTAATCTTAGTAAGTATGTTTTATTTCTTATTTTTGATTGTTCTATGGATTGATTGTCATTCTCTACCTAGGTTCATGAATTTCTTGATTAATATTGTTTGTTCTTAATTCATGCTTTATTGATTAAACTTGTGTGTAATTGAATTGAATGCTTGATCATCATTTAGTTCTCTTTTATTCTAGATGAGATTGTGAAATAATTTTAGAATTTGACCTAGGGTTTAATCAAACAGTAATTCCAAATCGAAAATGTAGAAATTGTATTCGTTGTTATTTGTGATTTTTCTACTGTGTAATTCGAATACGTGAGTTAGAATTATCACTTAGTTATCGAATATGCGAGTTAGGTGATTTATATATGCGAATAATTGTTCTTAATTGAGGAATTTTTATTAGAGTGATCTAATACGTGAGTCGTGATTGCCGTCTATTTACAAATACATAAATTAATAACTAGGAAAAATTTTAAGAAGCCCGTGATTAATGAACAATAGCATGAGTAGAGAACATGATTTAATTGATTATAGATTTTCTTAACTCTAATCCGTAACTGCATCATTTTATTCTTTTTGTTTATTTGTTTCTTAACTATATGCCCTTAGATTTTTCTCCAGCTTTATATTGATTTAAAGTGTTTAGAATTTTCCATTTATTTGTTTTAATAACATTTAGAATTAGAATCGTCCTGCTAAACTTTACATCGAGATTGGACCGGGGTTAGCTTGTCACGTACAATTGACCTCGTATATTGCGAGAACATAAGTTTACACAATTTAGGTTAAACAACTTAATTAATGGATAAAAAATCTTAAACGCGAGAAACAATTTATGATAAAAGAGAAGGTTACATCTGTAATTTGAGTGGGTGCCGGATAGTTCAATATTTATCATATAGTGGAGTCAATAAATATAATTATAAGTTCTATATATCATATTATAATTCATACACATCTATAAATAAAAGGAGGGGGTTGGCCAATTCTGACTACTCCAAGACCTAGAGAAATCGGCCAACACAGAATTAAACATTGTGTGATTTTCAAAAATAAGGGATTTCATACCCAATGATTCTTGATCCATTCCTCTTGATGAACCCCGATGGATTATCACAGACAATAGTCGGACTGTAGGTGAGGGCAATAGATCTGAAGTCTCAGAGGTCAAATTCAGTTAAAATATCTAGGAGCAAATTGATATTCGTAGCCGACGATTCTCGTCTATCCTCAACAGATTTCGGCAGCCACCATAGGAAGAGGTGTAACTTTATCCCTTAGAAACATACTTAGGGCTCGATTTTCCACTTTATCTCTTCTATGTTTATGTAGTATTTAATTGTATTTAGAATTTAATATTTTCGTTCATATATTAAACATGTGGATCATGTGGAATTGCAATCCCTCATCTGGGTCTCATAAGGCTGTTGTACACATAAGATTCCTGCTTCTATTATCTACTTATAGGTATCACAAAATATCGATGTGAACTATACAGAACCCATAATCAATCAACAACTTCTAAAAAAGTCTAAAATACACATCAACTGCTCAATCTTCGACTCATGCACAATCTATGGACTCGTGTACCAAGAAGAATCATTCAAAAATGCCACCACTCCAAAAGGCATACTCGCACAACAAACCACTGATGGTCCAGACAGTACGGAAAATTATCAAATAATAATATATGAAGTTAAGAAAATGGAAACATAAAATACTAACGTCAGTAGCACCCCACCAAGGCAACGATGTTGAGATTTGATTCACATGTTCGTTAGGCTTTCTAGAACGGTCCACTATTCAAACACAATTTGCATATCAGGTGGATAGATGGAAAATAATGTAACACATAATTAAATAAAAATTTTTATCTTACAAAAAATTTCGGGGTCAACAGGATTATGTTTCTCGCCGAAACACCAACACTCAAGTCCTCTCGATTAATCATCATACGCCACAGATAGTAAAGATACAAATTTACAAACTACCACAAAAATATTTCACAAAAAATAGTAATAATGAATTAATTGTTATATGAGTTGTTGTCACGCCCGCTTTCTACTAAGTCTAGTAAAGTCGGGAACGTGACTAATGAAAGGAATAAACGATGAGAGTAAGACAATGAATATTCCTCTCATAACATAAATCAAGGGTTCATCCCGTAAATTTATGAAGCCAGAGTCATAAGCTCGTTACATCACGTAACTAAATTAAAGAGTTTAAAACTCGGTCTTATTACATAATGGTCTAGCAGCAGAAATGTAAGATCGCGTAACGAAATCCTACGTGTATGAAGACACGTAGAACCCCCAAGAGTCAGCTACTAGGAGACCGACAACAAGCCCAACGTAGCACCCATATCTTCTTCGTTCTTAACCTGCACGTTTAGAAATACATGCAGGGCTGAGTACAAATTTTACTCAGTAGACACGTGCCGAAATCGCACACTTACATATATAACTGTCAAGCCATTCTGAGTGATACATAGGGATTTTTGTCTCTAAAGCACCTATGTTCACAAAAGCATTTCTTTGAGAAAGTTCTAGTTTGACTGATCAGTCCTAGTTCTTTGTAATCAACCATATCTGAACGTATATTGTGCCGGGGAAGTGGCCACTTCCCACAGACACTTGACCGGTCAACCTTTCGCTGACACACAGTCCATTGTGTACACTAGTTCGAGTGGAGACGCTAACCCACTGGAACCCGAATTCGATTATCATATAACAGATATGTATCATACATAAAGCGAAAACATTTATGGCATGACAGTGCTTTAAAAATATCTCATTCTATTTTGAAGACATGCACACATATTTTTATAGACTGAGAAAAGCCTACTTGGATAGTCTCGACTGGTATTAGCCTCGTTCTCGATAAGGTGTTTTTGAAGGTATCTCCCTCTAAAGGAATTGTAAGATTCGGTGTTAAAGGAAAACTGAGACCCCGCTTTGTAGGACCCTACGAGATTCTAGAAAGGATAGGACCGGTAGCATACCGACTGGCGTTACCACCGAGCTTTGGAAATGTGCATAACGTTTTCCACGTATCTCAACTCAGGAAATACGTGTTTGATCCAAAGCACGTTATCCACCAAGAGGAGATGATCCTAAACCCCGACTTGAGTTATGAAGAGAAACCAGAAGCTATTTTAGATGAGAAAGTTCAACAACTTCGAACCAAGTCAATCAAACTAGTAAAGGTACTATGGAGGCACCATGGGCAAGAAGAAGCCACATGAGAACTCGAAGAAAAGATGCGAGGAAAGTATCCCGAATTGTTTGACGAGAGTGTGCAAATTTCGGGATGAAATTTTTAGTTAGAGGAATAGGATGTAATACCCCGCCTCTTTAATCCCGGTCTAGTTCAAATTTTGGACTTAGATATTTGTTCTAAGTGGAATATTGGACCAAGATGAATATGAATAATTCATATTAGTCAAGGAATATTGAAAAGCTTACGAATAAGATCAAATCAAGCAGTGTAACTCAATCTAATGTCACTAGTTATAATTTAGTAAATAACTATGATCATCTTATCGATTAGTTAGTATGTTATGGAAATCTATTATGAAATAAAGGATATTGTGGTCTTATTATGGAGCATCACAAGATGCATGAAGGGCTGATTATGTAAGCACGTAAATACATATATGTACATGTATACAGTTGTAATGCATGCATGATTAGTAAAATAGGAAGAATGGATTAAGTGAACACGTAAATACATATATGTATACAATGAGTCATGATAAGAAAAGAGAAGGATTTCACATATATACATACTTAAATATATATTACAACCAGTTGTGTATGTAGACAAAAGAGAGAGTAAAGCTCAAACATTAGAAAGGGGAGTGGGAAATCGGGATTTTCTGAGATACAAAACATGTTAAAAGCTGTCTAGCCCAGACAGGTAGTATGCCATCTACAAATCAGGACAGAGATAATCTTCTATTTTTAGTAATAATACCACACTGAGAGCCTAAAAGAAAAAAAAAATAGACTATGGAAGGAAGATGGGAATTTTGGGAAATAGGGAGAGCTGCCCGAGCTGAGAAGGAAAACAGGAGCAAGAATCTGCTCTCTTCCTGCCTCCACGCCATCCCATGTTCTATCACCTGCAACAAGAGACAAATGGAAGGGAAACAACAGCTATACTAGGGCTAGGAGGGCAGGAAAGAGAAATTTTAGCAGAGGCTACCACATCCATCCTCTGACCAAGAGAGGGAGCAGTCACAGGATATCCCTGCACAAGAAAAACAAAGAAAATCATTCTTATCAAAAGCAAATCATTCCATTTTAAGTAATAATCCAAGTATAGGCAAAAAGGGGTGGAAGGATACTTTAGTGAAAAGAGGGCTGAGAGGTCGAAGGCACTGCCTCTCTTCCCTTTCACCCTGCAGATTTCTTAGAAGGGTAAACAAGTCACACCACCACCCCTTAACCCTTGCCCTCTTCTATAAATACCCACTATTTTACCTTAGACAAGTTTTACACCCCACAAAAATTTCATTCAAACACTTAACAAACAAAAATCAGTTTCCCTAACCATACTAAAACCACCTCGAGGACTTAAGGAAGAAGCTCTGCCCACCTCATTACTCAACAAGAAGGGTTGATTTTTAAGGTATACAAATTCGTACCTTAGCTTTTACTCTTTTAGCATTTAGTTCAAACCAACTTCTACTCAAACAAAATGGAGAGATCAGAAACACACATTTATTGTGCTCTCTCTAATGTTCTAAACTGTAGTACTGACTTTAGACATGCTATATATATATGCGAACCGATTAGAACTCATTTACAAGTAGGGAATTATGTTGATGCTGAACTGAAACTCAACCTTCCAGATTTGACACTTACTGCTTAAAACTCATCTAAAGATATAGTATGCCAAATACTCCTAGCTGACTTATGAGACTTTAGAGCTTAAGATCTCTCTTTGTTTCAGATTTTAAAAAAAAAAAAAATATATATATATATATATAAATCTATAATCACATACTCAATTTCAGAACAAGAACTGATAACTGAAAATGCGGATTGGGGACGACGTGACTTTAAAATAATAAGTTCAGAATTTACAGAACATAAGTTGCACTTAGAATAACAAAATCAACTCCAAAATACAACCTGCCCAAGACCCCAAATCAACAGATTCTAAACCATTTGGGATGAAATGCAGTAGAGAAGATTTTATAATAAAAGAGAGAACTTATCTTCAGAGCATAAGTTGTTGCCTAACCAAAAGAAACCGCCCTGGCCGAATTACTCTCGGCTGCTCGGCGGCCAGAAACCACCCGACCACCCTGCCTCTAAGCTGAGTTTCCCCAAACTCCTGCTCTGCGAACACTTAATTGATCAGAATAGTAGATAGATTCGGATACAGAGAAATATAGACTGGACCATAAAAGGAATGTAGGATTTAAATGAAATACTAAAAATTTGAAAAAGGGAATTCATTCTCACCGAATTTCTCACGAAGAATCGAACGAGGCTCGAACTGATTCGAAGTCCTAAATCTGCTACCACACCTCTTCGTTCAAAACCCAAGCAATCGATTAGAAATCTAATACAAGAACGCTTACAAAAAAAAAAGAAAGGGAGAATGAGATTCTTACCTTAGAGCAGTCGACGGCAGCTCATGAGGAGGCTTTGTCGAGAGTCCGACGCTGCTGCTTCCTCCATGAACAGTCGCGAGCGAGAGAGAGAGAGAGAGAGCGCCGGAAGAGAGCTGGGAGGCGCCGAGAGAGAGAGACAAGGAGATGAGAGGAGGTCTCAAATATGGCGATAGCGCCATCTCCATGCGGACTGCACTCGACACCCGACGGGAAGGGAGGAGTGACGGTGAAGACTTGACGATGATGGAAAGAGGTGACGGGAAGAAGTCACGTAGAGAAGAGAAAGGAAGGGGGGGGGGGGGGCGGAAGCCTCTGTATGGAAAGAGATGAATAAGAGTGAATTAGGGTAGAGGAAGGTGAGAAAGGTCTAGAAGCTGGGCCCGGGTATTGGGCCGGGTCGGACTAAAATATTGGGCCGTAAATTAAACATTTACAAAACATATGGGCTGTGAATTTACAAATCCAGTTGGGCCAAACTACTAAAATTATGGGCCGAAACATTTAATCCGCATGGGCCTAAATAAACTAGAACAATTGGGCTAGAATAAGTGGAATGACTGGGCTTGCACTAAATTTAATATGTGGGCAAATTCATTAAGTATTTATGGGTTAAGAGGATTAATAAGAATGGCTTAATTAACTTATATGATTGGGCCGAAAATTAGTTAAAACATGGGCTAAATTATAGTATCAAGTGGGCTATTAATAACTCTATTAGTTCAAGAATCCAATTAATTGGATTAAGTCCAAGAATTCATTTTTAAAGCTAAACTAGGAGATTTAATTTATTAATTAGCAATTAAATTCTAAACTAGAATTTAATTAATTAATTAGAACTTAATTGGTTAACTAGAATTTAATCATAAGAAATGATTAAATTATAAATTATGCTTATAGTGGCAATTGAAATTTAATTAGCTTAATTAGAAATTATTTGCCTCGAGTTAAGGATCGAGATATTAAATTAGAAATGTCTTTAGTTATATTGCCCAATAATTATTTATTGGGTATAGTAAATTCCCAAATCATAAAGTGACTTAGAAATCATCAAACGACTCCTCTAGAAACACAACTCTTAGACTCATATGATAGTCGAGATTTAAAGACCCAAGAATAAACTATCAAATTAGCCAAGAATAGTAATTCCTTACACTTGGAATTAATTGATATACTTGAGTAATATATCTCACTCGAGATTTATATTAAAGGTCTCGACGAGAGGTCGGATCCGCACATCGAGAACGAGGCTAATACCAGTCGAGACTATCCAAGTAGGCTTTTCTCACTCTATAAAAAATGTGTGCATGTCTTCAAAATAGAATGAGATATTTTTAAAGCACTGTCATGCCATAAATTTTTTCGCTTTATGTATGATACATATCTGTTATATGATAATCGAATTCGGGTTCCAGTGGGTTAGCGTCTCCACTCGAACTAGTGTACACAATGGACTGTGTGTCAGCGAAAGGTTGACCGGTCAAGTGTCTGTGGGAAGTGGCCACTTCCCCGGCACAATATACGTTCAGATATGGTTGATTACAAAGAACTAGGACTGATCAGTCAAACTAGAACTTTCTCAAAGAAATGCTTTTGTGAACATAGGTGCTTTAGAGACAAAAATCCCTATATATCACTCAGAATGACTTGACAGTTATATATGTAAGTGTGCGATTTCGGCACGTGTCTACTGAGTACAATTTGTACTCAGCCCTGCATGTATTTCTAAACGTGCAGGTTAAGAACGAAGAAGATATGGGTGCTACGTTGGGCTTGTTGTCGGTCTCCTAGTAGCTGACTCTTGGGGGTTCTACGTGTCTTCATACACGTAGGATTTCGTTACGCGATCCTACATTTCTGCTGCTAGACCATTATGTAATAAGACCGAGTTTTAAACTCTTTAATTTAGTTACGTGATGTAACGAGCTTATGACTCTGGCTTCATAAATTTACGGGATGAACTCTTGATTTATGTTATGAGAGGAATATTCATTATCTTACTCTCATCGTTTATTCCTTTCATTAGTCACGTTCTCGACTTTACTAGACTTAGTAGAAAGCGGGCGTGACAGTTGTAAAGAAACAATTCACCTAACATACACGTGCTTCGAAATGCATGAACTTACTCTGTATGTGACCAAATTGACGAGCCTTGAAGATGAAACTATTCTCAAGAACATGTGCTCTCACATCAGAACCTCGAGCATAAAAATGAGAAATCTCTTAAGAAGGAATTGAGGAATGAGAAGGAAATCATCGGGGCGTCTGCAGTGTATGGAATTTGCAAGGTTGCGACCTCCAACCGAGTCGAAGAAAGGACGTGGTGTCTCCAATATATACCCCATAATCTGGATAGATCAGAGGGGATGACACGTGTGATGATGGAGCTCTCAGAGTGTGAAGCGACACATAATCATGCAGAGATGAAGCTGGACCTGGAGATGATCTACGATGTGGAGAAAATGAGGGTGTCAGATTACGCCGTGATGCTGATAACTATAATGTGTCAACCAAGTCATCGAACCACTTCTCAAAAATCAGCATCAACTTCTTATGGAGTTTATTGGCTTCTTTCTCATCCGCTGCCTCTATAAACCGCTCAATATGATCATGGTTAATTTTGTACAGCCCACGCACATCGTGAGTGCAAGGATGCCCACTGGAGCTATAACTAGATAATGACGATGATGGTGGCCTAATCTTCTTCTCCGTGTCTCGGTGTGTCACGCCCCAAATCCCGAGGGACGGCGCACGCGCCAAGGGCATGACTGGGCGGGGATAAAAGAAGCGGGGAAGAAAGGGGCATTGTGTTCGTGTGCATTATATAAGAAGGTTGTCTTTGAAAATCGGACAGCATCTCCTCTATGTTCTTGACTATGCCATTTTACAACCCAAACAGCTAACCAATGTAAAGGCAATGTCGATAGTAATGGAGCTAAAATGAATCATATGCAATTTGGAGATAATACAGCTCGAGTCATGGGAGCGGTAATCCAGAATCCCAAGCGGCCGAATCATCCAAGATGAAATGAATTGGAGATAATACAACTCGATACATGGGAACGGTAATCCTGAATCCCAAGCGGCCGAATCATCCAATATGAAAGACGGGGTTGGAGATAATACAGCTCGTCTCGTAGAAACGGTAATCCAGAATCCTCGAGAGGCCCAATCATCCAATAAGAACCGTCGATCAAACGCGGAGGTTAGTGAGCCTAGCTCGCCAAAAGGAGTCACTCACCCAGCTCACCAAGTGTGGTCGGCATTCGCTCGAACACTACACAAGGGGCCGAGGAGTTGAGCGTCCAAGAGGGGCCGACTACTTCTAAGCTCTCTTATGCACGTGTATACATGTAATGGACCATGATAATATGACAACATGAATTTTTATTAATAATGGCCGATGAGGCCTTCGTGGAATGAGAAAATGATCTTAGAGTTTAAACATATATATTATCACACACATATACGTGGATGATAATTATTTCATAAATATTATAACATACGTGAGCATGGCAGCGGAAATTCTTATGTATTGAACGGTAAACCGTTCTCGTGATGAAGCAACCGTCATTCCAATAACACCATTCCTCAGCCACACACATCATGCTGCTTCCTTAGCCTGTGAAAAATTTTGTAAAACGTGGGGTGAGTACTAGTGCACTCAATTGGGTTTTTCATAAAACGAAAAACATAGTCTCTGTTCAGTATACTTACCTTAGAAGGTTTTAAAACAAAAATAACTTTTAAGTAAGCAAAACATTTGTGCATAAATTAAACATGATCCGACATGACGTTACTCTTATATAGGTTATGTCCTGGGCCTTTTACCACCGACGGATCATAAACATTCAGTCAAATAGGGCTCGGCGAACCGTACACCCTAACATAGCATGAGTCAAAACTCGATGGTGATCAACCCACCGCAGTAGAGACTAAGTGATCACAGTCCTTAAATCGACGTGTTAGGCCGAATAAGAACCCCCGGCGGTCGATAAGAGCATTAAACAGTCGATACCTTTGTGAAAATATTTTAACAAAGATCCATGCATTTTTTATTTAGAGAAAAGAGCTTAATAACTCAAAATACGTATATATCTCCAAAAAGGAATATATATATATCATTTTTGGTGCTA
This sequence comes from Leonotis leonurus, assembly GCA_026898415.1. NCBI lineage: Eukaryota > Viridiplantae > Streptophyta > Magnoliopsida > Lamiales > Lamiaceae > Leonotis > Leonotis leonurus. The sequence goes on from JAPKLX010000367.1 coordinate 65,453, forward strand.
GGTACCTGTTAGTCGTAGGGAATATATTTTGGCTTTAATTTCCAAAAAGGAACTATAGATAAGTAGTACTAAATTTTTAGGCTCAATATTATTCTTTTTATCACGTAATAAATTAATTTGGCAGCAACCGGACATTCAAATAATTTTGGCCAAGAAGGCAAAAATACTCCGGACATTATTCCCTATAGGAATATGTATAAACATTTTTAAAATATACAACTTTACCTCGAAGCTTAATCGAGAAGATTCGTAGTCTTTTTTTAGATCTATGAAAATTGGACTAATGAAAATTAATGAAACCTCTTTCAGAAAATCCTATATTTTTTTCTCTACATGCACTATAAATTTTATTGAAAAATGATTGACCATGAATATTTTCCCTTTAGAATAATATGAAAATAATGCAATAAATCATGATATGATGATCTTAACCAGGATCCAAATCTAAAATTTAATCCGACAGAGTAACGGATCTTATGGTCAGAAACTCAAAACCTTAAGGGACCTTAGCCGTCTGATAGACCGATAGTCATGAACGGGAAAATGAATGAAGAAGAGAACGGAGGAGAAAGAATGAAGATAACGGTATCGGAACGATGGGGGCGGAGACTCGACGGCGGTTGAGCCACCTTTGTCAAGCTCCATGCCTACCTTCAACTTTATCCTGACGTCCCTTTATTTCGATCGACACTCAATTCTCGAACCGACAGAACCTCGATACCCGATAATGATAGAAAAAGAAGAGTGAGGGAGGAAGAAGGACAGGAGAGCAGATGGTCCTGATTTGAGCAAGGAAGCTCCCGGTCGAGCACCCATATATATATAGGCAAATTTTTGAATTTTTTAAATTATTTTTATTATATTATATTATAGTATTATTATATTATTATTAATGCTTTAACCTTAAAACGTCGTAACTTCTGCACACGACTTCCTTTTCGGGCAAACCTAACGTCAACATCTCCCTTTCTTCATACTCTACACAATGATGATATAGTTTCGGTCATGCATGGAAAAACTATTTTTTTTAACGACGTGCTTAAACCTTAAAAATTCGTAGCGGTTGCATACGAACTCCTTTTTGGGTAAACCTAGTGCCAATAATTTTCTTTTGAAAAACTCTACGCAAGGAGTATAATATGTATATACTTTTGACTTATGCATGAAAAGTTCATTTTTTTAAATAAACCTTTTAAAAAGCTTTCCCGGTCTGCCAAATTAACATGGTAGGTCCTAACAGGCTTTAGGTTTTTCCTAAAATTCTTATTTCATCATACCTATGTCCCTTAATAGTTAGAACACTTAAAAGTATAATTAGAAATTAGTGGAATATTACACGGTGCCTATGAGTGGACGAAGTAGGTCCACTCGTATTGGGGTGAAAATATGGTGATGAGATCTCCCTCAGGCATGTGTCTGAGGTGTACTGAGGGGAACTCTCTCTAGAGTAACAACCAGATGTACGCATCATGGTGGTAGAATCTCAATTATCTTACTATACAATCATTAAATAATTTGGGTGTTAATTTTAAATCGTTGATATGCATAATTTTTAAATTTACTTATGCAAGATGAAACAAATGGTTTATCACATCAGCACCAATCCTGTAAATAAACCTTTAATGAAAATATCTAGGTTGAATCTCAGATCACGCAATATCTCAAGTGTCCGGCTCATTCATGGAAAAACCTCAAACATCCAAACATAAAATGTCCGTGTCAAACCATATAGGTTGTACTTCACATTAGTCCAACTAATGTTGTACTCCATATTAGTCCAAGTGTCTCATCCAAAGAAAATATTTACCCCCACGAGAATAGGTTAAACGTTTCGAAGTCATCTAATAACATCTATCATCCATAAGTCAATTTTTAAAGTCGTATCAACCCCACGCAAAATAAGAAAGAAATGAGCGCGTGCTTCATCTTCAGGTATAATTCATCATTGGGATCGTGAATCAACTTGTTTGTGAATGCAATATTGTCACGCCCCAAATCCCGAAGGACGGCGCACGCGCCAAGGGCGTGACTGGGCGGGGATAAAAGAAGCGGGGAAGAAAGGGGGCATTCTATTCAAATAGATTTCATCAGTAGTAATGAGGTTAGCAATGTACATAATCATGATAACCTACATGTCAATATTCATCATTTTAAAATAAATGAGAATCATCTCATCCATTCCATGGTCGGCGAGCCATCCAGGTAATCACTTTCTAGATGCTCGTCCTATGCATAATTTTTTTTCATTTCGTTCTCGTGATCGTACCATGTCATGAAAATTCAAGCAAGTATGAATTTACGAGACTTCCTCCCCACAAATTCACAATTAGAAACAGAGCATTAGCGCCCCCCCCCCCCCCCACCTTTTTCTCTTCTGCTCTCTCTTCTTCCTTCTTCTTTTCTTCTTCTTTCTGCCATTTTCGAGTACTGAGGTTCTGCGTGTTCAAGAATTGAGAATCGATCGAAGTCAAGGTACGCCAGGTTAAGGTCAAAGGTAGCATGGAGCTTGATAAAGGTGGCTCAGCCGCCGTCGAGTCTCCATCGCCATCATTTCGATATCATTATCTTCATGTTTTCTCATCTCGTTCTATTCTTCATTCATTGTCCATTACATGCATACACGTGCATAGGAGAGCTTAGAAGTAGTCGGCCCCTCTTGGACGCTCAATTCCTCAGCCCCTTGTGTAGTGTTCGAGCGAATGCCGACCACACTTGGTGAGCTGGGTGAGTGACTCCTTTTGGCGAGCTAGGCTCACTAACCTCCGCCTTTGATCGACGGTTCTTATTGGACGATTCGGCCTCGAGGATTCTGGATTACCGTTCCTACGAGATGAGCTGTATTATCTCCAACCCCGTCTTTCATATTGGATGATTCGGCCGCTTGGGATTCAGGATTACCGTTCCCATGTATCGAGCTGTATTATCTCCAATTCATTTTATCTTGGATGATTCGGCCGCTTGGGATTCTGGATTACCGCTCCCATGACTCGAGCTGTATTATCTCCATATTGCATATGATTCATTTTAGATTCATTAGACATTGTCTTTGCATTGGTTAGCTGTTTGAGTTGTAAAATGGCATAGTCAAAGTTATAGAGGAGATGATGTCCGATTTTCAAGGACAACTCTCACTTATATAATGCACACGAACACAATGCCCCCTTTCTTCCCCGCTTCTTTTATCCCCGCCCAGTCACACCCTTGGCGCGTGCCCCGTCCCTCGGGATTTGGGGCGTGACAAATATAAACTTCAACGCTCCATAAATCATAAGTAACGTGTGTATGAAAAATCTAAATATACAAATCAAATAATGTTAATCAAGCAGTATTCATTTACACCAAAGCGATATAGACTCTCGGTCACAATGAAAAATAAACCTTCTTCATTGAACCCATCACCCTCCACCGTACGTGCCACCAAGTATGAAAGCGCACTCGAACTCTTCTGTCCTAATCTCCTGTCAATAAAATGACCAAAACATTCATCCCTAAATTACTACAATAGCGGCTCACCTTCCACATTCCTAAGAGTTTGGAAAATATGATCTAGCATAGTTTCATTATAGTATGTGCTTAGTCCACAAGGATCAGTCTCAAATACAACATCTATTATTTAATTTTCATAAAAATAATACCATCTAATAGTATTTTTTTTACACATTAAATATTTTTCAACAAACATCGGACCAAAACCTGGTTGTGGGTATTCAAAATCAGGTTCAAGGAGCCGACTAGATTTTCATATGCAACATCTATTATTTATTTTTCCACGAAAAAGTGAATGTATAATTAATTTCACATCTATAATATAGATGAAGAAAATCTGGTCGTGAGTCGTGACTTGTTAAAAACCCGTTCGATTCGCACTCTGTCTAAGCATGCACTGTCCAAGTTTTGGGAGATTATCGATCAAAATTTTCTCCCAATTTAATACGTGAGCATCCCTTAATTATTTAACAACATAACATATACAATTGGACAAGAACTCCCTCTCTCTCTCTCTCACTCTCTCAAACATGGATCATATAAATGATTTATAAGTTAAAACAAAAAATAATAATAATGGTTTCGGTTCAAAACCGAACCGAACCAAAACCGATCGATTTTGATCGGTTGATTTTTGATTTTTTTTTTTATATTATTTGAACGGTCAGTTCGATTTCTATTATTCATGTTCGATTCGATTTTCTATTCAATAAAATTTGGCTCTAACTGAAATACTAAGCCAATTTAGGGAGAATTCTCAAATAATGAGGTCAGATGATACTCCCTCCGTCCCACTAAGCTTGACACATTTTTTTTATTGGGACGTCGCACTAAATTTGTTACATTCCAAAAATAGTAAAAGTTATATCTTCAAAAAGGTGTGGACCCTACCACCTTTATCACTTTTACACTACTTTATATACTCTGTTTAATAATCGTGTCGGAAAAAAATGTCATTAATGGGACACAGAAAGTACAATATTAATTATTTTTTTTTTTTTTTTGAAACTTGTGAAAAGTGGTCAAACAGTTATTGATTTTTCTGAAAGTATAGCCGGAAAAGATGAAAACTTATTGAATTTTGTGTGTCATGCGAGAATAGTTAAGGGTGTTGTAGATTTTTTTGGTACTTTTCACATACTCTATCGATTTAAAAAGAACTTGTATATTTTCTATCTCTTATGCTGTTTACAAAAAACTTACATACTTTTATATTATATTCGTATAACACACTACAAATTTTCTAATTATATACATTATATATTTAATTATAAAATAATGTGAGATCATCATTCCGTTCATAACATATTTAATTTATTTACTAAGCAACTACCAAGTTTTCTTTCAATCACATATATATTTAATTGATAAATAGTGTGAGATCCTTATTCCACTTACAACACATTCAAATTATTCGTTAAATCTCTGAACCAAAATATGCAAGTTTTTTATGGATGACTAATAATATATTATACAAAGTGGATAGTTTACATTTCGTTGTTACAAAAATTGATTCTTTTTATAAATAACCTTCGTATAATATAAGTCATAATATATAATTTATAAAAACATACATAATTTCTTATATTATTATATGACTAAATTAATAATACTATAATAAATACATATAAATATATTAATTATATAGCAATATAATATTATTATTAATTAATTAATTAATTATTTGATAAATGATCATCCCATATCTGTTGTAGATGTCTAAAGCTATGTTATTATATATTGAAAAACAAATAATTTATTTTTCTGTATGATGATGTTATGTAATGTGTTGTTTTTTTATGGACAGATTTTAAATTAATAAAATTTTAATATTGCGTTAAAGAAATATATAATTAAGTAAGATAAAGTATACCTTAAATAAGGTTATAATACATCGATATATAGAAATTTAAATCATGTTTCCTAAGTAATATTTCTGATCGGTTCCCCCCTTTAGACCTCTGTCATAAAAACCAAGAACACTAAATTAACTTTTAAAAATGAAAATAACTTTATTAATTTACTTATTCTTTTCCGTCGTTTAAAACTTCTCTCTTTCTTCTTCTCTTTTCTTTTCTTTGTTCTTATTTTTTTTCTACCAAACCCACTTTTGAATTTTCTACATTAAAAGTTAGAACGTTACTCCTTTACCTCTATGTTTCATGTCATGAAAAAACCAGATTATATTACATTTCACCGAAAATGGGATGTAAAGAAAATGAAAACCTGATTTATTTCTAAGTTCTCATGTCATGTACAATAAAGCAAGAAAATTCACCTTTCACATACTGTATTCGTCTTGTCTATACATTGGGCCTATATGCCTACAAAGCTAAGCATAACAACTATATGTCTGATACACTTGAAGACAACAACGTGGAAGAAACTAGTCTGTACAAAATCCTCAACATATCCAGTATATTATACATATGGAGTTGAATCTCACAACTTCCTCAAATCTTTCCCTTGAGCCTTAAGCTTGTGAACTCTTTGGCGTAGTTTACGTTGATGATCGTGTATCTTCCAAAGGCCGTGACCCAAAACCACGCTTGAGTATATCCCGTGTGTTAAAATAGGTGCCAGAATGTTGTCCGTCTGTTGCAAACACACACAGCATGATATCAACGCAATGTTTACATGTATGAAGTGTGAATTGTACGTAATCAGAATAATACGTACTTGAATCCATTCGAATCCAAGATACAGCGCTAAAACTGCCTCTAATAAAGGAGAATATATCTTCTTCATTTGTCTCCTTTCATACCAAGCTGCAAATGTTCTCGTTTATCAATATTTATTCAATACAACTTGTATAAATAGTCAGAGCAAGCAAATGTTTAAAAGCTCCTGGGCCGAATCATGCATTTCACCCTACAATATGCTAAGAGAGTCAACAAGAATCTTAGGCAGATTCGCAAGTTTTTACTCTGAAGCTCCGTTTTCTTTGATTGCAAACTTATCATAAGAAAATGAGGCAAAAGAAACGATGGGAAAATTTATCACATAAATAAAGGTACCCAAAATTTGACATACTTAGCAATACACATGTTTTCATGAAAAATATTGTCACACCAATAACTCATAATATTATCATCAACTTCAATCAAAAGAAGATAAGATGAGATGGTTATTATGACACAGATAATTCATGATAATAGTGGTCCTCTATTTCTTATCCCTCTATTTCGTGCTATGAATCTAAATAAATACAAGTAATATAGGCTAGTATGTGAAGAATTTGATTGCATAAAAAGTGAATAATTCAAAAGTAGAGCGGAATCAAGTTAGTTCAATCTAGAAAAAAAAGAGAGAAAAACAAAGCTATTGGTCATTTACTTTATATTTTATAGAGATGCCAACGCTGTTACCAGCAATTGCAAATGTCTGTTAAACACATCAAAGATTGACATCACATCTTTTCCTAAATGTGATTCATAAAGTGCACGAGGACAGAAGATGCACTAGTCTTTCTCGTTGTGCCAAAACTGGAAGAAAGAAAGAGCTTTACCTGCAAATAGCTTTTTCAGATCTTCACGACCAGAGTGTGACTTCAGTACTGGTGCAACTACATATGTAGGGTCTGAAATACATAGAAAAAGCCAAAATAAAGTCGAAATGAGATGTTAAGTTGTGAGTTTAAAAATAGCAGCTGTATAAGATGTTCGAAAACTCATCGAAGGACCTTTAGGAGAGGCAGCCATGTAATAAAGTGAACCAGTTAGAGCAGCTGTAATGACAGCAGCAAATGCCTGTGCGAATGGTACAAACGGAGGCAGTACACCAGCCTGAATAGAGAATTCAAAGGTTACGAAAGCGGAAATCCTTTCTAGTTATCAAATTTCGATGAATACATTAAGCTCATTTACCAGTGAAGCCATTCCTCTTGCATTACTAATCAAATCACTGCTCTTCAGAAATATTTCTGCCACTGCTCCCTGCAAAGGGAGATGCATGAATATCACACTAATTTTGTAACTTTATTATTTCCAAACAAAAAAAAATGGAGTTACAAATAGGCCTGTGTAATCTTTGGTAGTATAAGTATTACCACCATATTGCTTTGCCCTTAAAATAAATATATTAGATGGAAATATTATGAAAAGTCAATTGTGTAAGATCATAGATCAGTACAATAATATACTACCTGAATGTTATTACTTTTAGCAAGCATAAACTATATGTGGGCAGTACGACACTCAGTTTCAAAAAGTATTTAGGTATCCATGAGTTTGGATGATTGAAGAAGCAAACCTGCACGGCAGCTCGGTAAAAGAGCTCCTCTCCTACAGAACTTGCAGCAACAATGAGCATAAACTGCACGAATGCATTAAATAGAAAGAATATTTGTCAAGGTCTGCACTATAAATGTGATCGTGCATAAAGAAAGTGTTTCCTTTATTTTACCTGCAATGGTGACATTCCATAGAAAAAGCTCCGTAGTTCTTCATCCTCTACGTCTCTGATTGCACGAGCATGAGGAGATAGCTTAACCACTTCATCCTACACAGATAAGAGATTAGTACTAATTAATGCTTTTCATGCAAGCAAGTCAAGAAAATGGTAATTGTTAGAAGTAAACAAAGCTTGACATACATCGAGTATGAAGAGAAGGGCCATAATCGGAGGAGCTGCATATCCCAATCCTTCAACAATGGCATTTAATGTCAGATCGAATCCTCCACTGCAATCAATCCCAGATATGGAGCATATAAACCGCCCGGCCAAAGCCATTGCACCATATATACCTGAAGTTATAATTGAATGTTAAAGTCACATTATAAAGTATCGAGATATCAAATAGTTAGATGTACTTGAAAATTATAAAATGATAAACTAACATAGCACTAATATTTCACTAGATTTTGAATTATTTCACTCCAATGATGCACTAATTTTTTTTTTCAAACTGTTCAGAATGCCGAGCAACTTTATTTCTCGACAGTATGATTTATCAAGATGGACTTCATCCTAAAGTAAACCACTAACCATCATGCTTGTAAACTCTAAATAAGAATAAAAAGAGAGAGTTAAAAGCCATTAGCATAGCCGCTACAGTCTCAAGTTTACACGAGATCAATGTTTCTCTTCAGAGTTCTAATATAAAACTTAAGCAAGTGCTTATTTTTCAGTTGGCAGTAACTAAAATGGCTCAGTTACATATTGCTACAACAACTAAGGCAGGCTTTAGTCCTATTAAAAAAAGTAGGCATACTTTTGCCTTCTCATTGCAGCACTTACAAAATGATCACTAATAATTTCTATTACCTCCAACAATCTACAAGTTCAAATTCTCTTTGTAAATCATGAAAATAAATCCCATTAAGTTTCAAGAATCCAACCAATCAAATACTATAATCCCTTCATGGATGGTTGAAGCTACACCTCCAAAATCCTCAATACACACTACTTTCGAGCAAAAGAAAATGATAAGTTCTGAATCTCGAAAGATCCCTCATGCAAGAATCCAACTAATTTCCGTTTAATTTTCGATAACCCAACAAAATAAATACCTATAATCCCTTCATAGATGGGAAGTTGAAGCTACACCTCTAAGTCTAACTTCATCAATATACACTACTTTCGAGCAAAAGAAAATGGAAAGTTTCGAGTCTTGAAAGATCCCTCATGCAAGCAAAAGTAGATGAAAGAATATACTTTTAAGAAAAAAGGAAAAAAAAATTAACCAATTCCATATCCAAGGCGCACAATAGCACCAATCTTCTCCCACACGGGAAAATCCGCCGCAGCAGCATCATTATAGCTCTGGTTGAAAGTGGTCACCTCCATAGCTGTTACTCTGTATCCCCCACCACCAGAACCACCAGCCCCTCCTCCTCCACTCTCTCTCTCCCCACCCTCCACCACTTCTCCTCCCCCGCCATTCACCTCCGCCCTCACCACCCCCAACCACCTCTTCCTCCTCCACTTAGCCGGTGCAACAATTTGAGCACCCAAACCACCACCAACGCCACCGTGACTCCGCCAGCACGCCGTCGCCGGAGCTCTCGGAGCCACCGAAGTCAACGGGATTTTCATAGCTGGTATCAAGTCAACAGCGGTACAAGTGGACCAACATTGACGCTTAGCATGATTGTGTGCGTGTGTAAATCTGTGGGAAGCAAAGTAAAGACTGGATTTTTTGGGATTATGAGGAGGGAGAAATGAATCAGGTCCGCAGATTTTTTTTTCTTCTTTTTAGGGAGTAAATTGTTTTTATTTGTTTAATTATTTGTAGTGCTTCGTATGGCGCCACATCTAAATTCTGAGTCAAACCAGAATATATTTATAATACTCCATAGATAATCAAGAGGGAGATATCTGGAGGGCCAATCAGAATCGAGGATCGTCGTGGCGAAGGAGATAATGCTTTGTTGTTGGTGCAGTGCCAGATTAGATTTTTAACATAATTTTGGAAAGTGATTAGAGAGTTTTGCCGTACACTCTCTAGTTTTGATTTGAACGATGTTGTAATAATTCTACAATCAATATTTAAGGACATGGTTTTAATGTTAGAATGTAGCCGACTTTGGGTCTATTTATATTTCTCTTTTAATTTATTTATAGTAACTATTCTTCAAGCTATTTTGACTAGATTATCCATAATAACATTATTATAATTTTCTCGACTTTATTAAATGCGTGTGCATGCGGTACATGTGTGGTTGTTCGTGAATGGAGGAAGCCCAACTAGTTTTCAATGACTTCATTGTCATTAAATTCATGTTTTTTTATTATATTCGATTTTATTATAGGTATTTTGGTTAAACAACGATATAAAATGATACTCCCTCCATTTTTTAATAAGTGTTCAATTTTACTAAATCATACATATTAATAAAATAAAATTTTTACTTGTATACCCTTTATTGAATAGCATAATAAATACATTCATACAAATAATATCAAATTCCAATAAGTATTAAATAAGGGCAAAATTGAAAGATTGTCATAAATATACTCTAGAATTTTGAAATAGGACACTTATTTAGAAACAAAAAAAAAGTGAAATAGGACACTTAAAAAAAAATATATAAGCAACAATATAGACTATGTAAAAATTAAGGGATTCAAATCCATTTCCAAATTTAATAGCTTCTAACAAAACAATTAGTGTCAAAATTAAGACTGTCAAAAGAATCTATAATATGAAGTATAATACGGCTCAAGTTGTCCACCTCAATTCTTTAAATCTTTTCTGCCTCTCATTTCCTTTTCTTATTTTTTAAAATTTTTTGAATTTTATCTATATATTAATCATATATAATATTATATATTCTTATTTCCATTTAAGCATATGATATTTATGTTATGTTTTTATTTCTATGTATATTATAAATTGTATTATATATTATTCCATATTTAAGTATTATTTTAAATATAATATATATAGCGATATATTAATTTGATATATAATATAAATTTTAATAATCATATTTTTTATTAAAATAATAATATATAAATATAAAGAAATATATAATCTACTTATTTATTTATATATCTTATATTAATTGTATATTATTTCATAATTATGTATCATTTTCATTAATATAAAAAAATAGTTAATGAATATATTTCGACACATTTTTTAGAATTCAATCAAATTGATTATTTTTGACCATATATCATTATTAGATAATGAAATTAGCTTCATTATTACCCCACATATTAAGTTATTTATTACTGGGTAAATATTTTAAAGGGAAAAGTAGCATATCCGCCCTTAGGGTAGAGGCCCCTATGGTGGATCACCTTTTATGGTCCGATTTTGTTCAAATGGCCCCCTGAAGTCGATAAGTTGCTGCAACTTTACCCTCCCTTCTAACAGTCGTTTAACGTCGTTAAGTAAATTTTATTTTTAGTGAAAATGAATATATAATATAATATACATGATATTTAAAACATGAGAAAAGTAGCATATCCGCCTCTAGGGTAGAGGCCCCTATGGCAGATCACCCCTTATGGTCCAGTTTTTGTTCAAATAGGCCCCTGAATTTGATAAGTTGCTGAAATAAAAATTAATTTATTTAATGACGTTAAACGGCCGTTAGAAGGGAGGGTTAAGTTGCAGCAACTTATCTACTTCAGGGGTCCATTTGAACAAAACCGGACCATAAGGGGTGATCCGTCATAGGGGCCTCTACCCTAGGGGCGGATATGGTACTTTTCCCTATTTTAAATATTTTTATTATTACACTTTACATGTATTTTACTCAATCTTTAATCCAAAAATTAACATTCCTAATTATTTATCATAATAATTAAAGATATATAAACTTATGTATTTTTTGTTCGGGCAAGTATTGAATTCAATTCATGCCATTTTATTCTCAATTTCACAATTATGCCATGAATTTAGACAATTATTTTTACTCGATAACACACAATATAATGAAAACTCTTAGATTAATGTTATATGAAATCAACTACTCCTTAACGTAAATGTATACATTATAGTTACAAATAAATAATTTAAATAAAATTTTCACGCCTAATCAAATTCATATATATATAATTTTTGAATCAAGCACGAATATATATATATTTAATTTGTAATCAGATGATGATTATATATATATATATTTATATATGTATATAAATAAATAATTTAATATAATTTGAGTTTATTTTCATTAATATAAAATATTTAATGAGTATATTTTTATACCTATATGATAATTCAATCAAATTAATGATTTATGGTCGTACATCATTATTAAATATTGAAACTCAACTTCATTATTACCTACGTACTAACTTTTCTATGAGTGAGTAGATATTTTAAATGTATTTATTATACTTTAAATGTATTAAACGATTCATGTTATTTAAAAAAATTAATATATATAATCTAGAGATAAAAAAATTTAAATACCACTTTAATAAATAAAAGATTAAAAAAATACACATTTAAAAACAAGAGATAAAAATATTCACTTATATGAGTACATGAGAAAACTGATCATGTGTATGTATTTCATTTCACAAAATAATTTGAATTATATGAGCACGTGAAGAAATGTGTGCATTATAGTTACAAATAAATAATTAAAATAAATTATTCACACCAATAAATTTTATATATATTTAATTTTTATAGCAAACACGAGTATATATATTTAATTTTTAATCAGATTGTGAATGTATATATAAGCATATAAATTAATGAATTCATATAATCTGAGTTTATTTTCATACGGGCTTGGACATTGATGAGTAATTAATGGATAAAGATGTGTAACAAGACATTTATCGATTTTGAGATGAATAAGCATACATAAAATTCAAATAAATTGGTTAGATTTTATAAATATTCAAATATAGTTTATGTTCATTAGTAATAATTATTTACAATATATATTTTATATATTCGATTTATAGCACGTATTATTATATGGGCATAATACAAAAATCAATTGTCACGATTCTGAACATTTGAAACCGAAACAAAAATCGAATCACTTCCTATGCAGTTGCGATTCAGAATTTTAATAATCTTTGATGATTGGGTTTCCAGAACCGCCGACTACGATTCTTTCGAACACCTCTAATAATAATGAGTATGAGAATCATTTTTACTTTACTTTAGAACAAATATGAGTATATAAATTAAAATTCAAATATATTCAAAAAAAATATTAAGTTGTTAGTAGGAGTTTACTAATAGACAAGTTTACGAGGATTTAATATTTATGATATACATATATCAAGTTGTAAATTTATTTTTTCATTAATTTTAGAACGATTATAAGTTTATCATAAGCAAGTCAACATAATTAACAGTTTTTACTATTCATAGTTAGTTTATAAATAAGTAGTTTATATATCTATAACAACAAATAGTAATAAACGAAATGATGTCAAATATTTTTATAAATTTTATAAAAATATTAATCCCGTTAAATTTCGACGGGAGTTGCTCATTATTTGTAAAAATTTGAATCTTGTTTTATGTATCTAACAGAAAATCAAACATTTAATTTTCGGGTGTCATTCACAATGCATAATGAGTTTTTGCGTGATGCATCACATATATTAATTTGAAGTATTCGTAAAAAAATATATGCATAGCTAACTGCATTAATTATATTTTATCATATTTGATGCAATTATACATTGCATATTTATATATTATGCAATATGTGTATACATGAAGTAACCTATAAATAGAAACAAAAAAATGTTAATTGATTGATATATAATACATCATAAGCATTAATTCAGTTTAAACTCTATATTCTAAATCCTAAACCTTGAATCATAAATTTGAGGACTAAAACAAACTTCATTTGCATATAATCAACATCTATTAAAATTATTGAGAAAACTAATAAAATCAATATTGTAAAAGTACCTTGTGATTGTGACACTACTTATAAAACTTATTTCGCATATTGGAGCAAAAAATAATACAAGTTCTAATTTTTTTCACTAATTTTTTTTTATAGTAACGGAATAGTGACGGAAAAATTTTCCGTTTCTAAATTTTAATGGATTAACAACGAAATTGTTATGGAATTGTTGTTCAATTTTTAGTAACGGAATTAGAGACGAAATAATCCGTTATTAAAATTTAGTAACGGAATTTTTCGTTACAATTCTGTTACTAAAATTAAAGAAACCATTTTAGAAACGAAAATTTCGTTTCAATTCCGTTGTTAAAATTGTTTTAGCAACCATAGATATTACAACGGATAAATTCGTAGCAAATCTGTTACTACCATTTTTAGTAACGGAATTTCTTATTTTAGTAACGAAAAAATTCCGTTGCTAAATAATTTTTTTTTTGTAGTGTTTTAAATTCATTTCGCATCACACAAAAACTATTAAACCAACCAAACTAGTATTAATAGTTATAAAAGATGATATCTTAATATATATACATATATATTTAAATAAAATATATAGTAATTGATGAACTCATTTTTCGTGTTCTTTTTATGTCATGTTTTAGGTCTAGATCAAATCATTTTTCATTTGTTTCGAGTTGTGTCATGTCAGAAAGGACAAAAATCTGGATGGCATGATACATGTCGAGTTGGAGCTCATTTCGTGAAAAAGGCAAGATGCAGAACGCAAGCCCTTGAGCAAGCTGAGACTCAAGCCAGAGCACCACCCACATAGGGTCAAACTTCAACAGTTGGATCTAGAATGAGAAATACCTGATGGGGCTTAGTCGTCATCACTCAGTCAAGATAAATTTATAAGTTTTCCTATCATTTGCACTAGGTTTCCGCTAGTGGTAAGTATAGGTCAATCGCAAAGGGAGTTGTTGTATTCTATCTCTCTATCATGATTTATATATTTTATAGGGGGCCTGCCTCGAGCAGTGAAGTAACCAAAACTTGAAATAAAACAAAAGAAAAGTAAAAAGCAAAAGAAATACTTGGCTTGGAGCTCAACTTGGTACCCCTTGATCAACTTATTGGTCATCGGTGCAAAGATTCTCGTTGCATACATATGTCATTGGTTAAAGACGAGTGTAAGAATGAGGTTTTACTCCTACCACCCAAACGCATCACTCAGTCAACCCCATTTTTACTCGTCACATAGCCACCTAAGCCTTGCCCAACATACCTTTTAAGCCTAGAAGGAAAGGGTTACTCATCCCCTTATCGCCCCTTGCCCAAGCTTGCACTCAAGCCAAGCTTACTCCAGCATACCCAAATAGATATTAGCGGGGCTGCACAACCACAGACACTCCATCTTAGATGCCCCAACCGTGGCGTCCCCACCTACATTACCACGCTAATCCCTCTGACTGGAAAGTAGGAAGTCGCTTTCATTTGGAGTTTCCAGTTCACAGTGGTAATATGACCTTGCCCAAGATGCTATCGACCGTTATAGCGCCAAGGACTCAATCAAGTTGTATGAAATAAGATCCAACGCTTTAGGAACACACACATGCAACTACGTTGGCCAAGTTAGACCTCACAATGATAAGTTGATTTTAGTTAAACTTGTTTAACCCAAACCAAGTATTAAAATTACCTAAACATAAATTAAAGAAACGAAAAAGAAAAGATAAAAGGAAACGTACTAGAATTAAATAGAAACGGAAAACAATCCATGGTAGGACCAATCATGACCAAGGCAAATAAATTCAAGAAAAATAAAAGGTGCTCGAAGGCTTCATTTCTTCCTCTCTTAGACTCTCAAAACATCAATCTTATAATACACTAAGAAAAAGAACGAAGAATGTGAGTGGTTCGTGTGTTAGGGTTTGTATACCTCAAATCATGCTTTATGCTTAGATGATGTATGAAACTTATTTTCAGTTTCATTTTAATGAGAATAAATGTTTCTATCATTAGTTGTTATTTATTATTATTATATATTAAATTACAAATAAGTCAATTTACTGTAATTGTGGGCTGTGTGGTGGATCAATGATCACGGAAGGTAACACAGTCGGCTCCTTTGTAGTATAAAGTCACAGTCTAGATAGACTTGGACAGTCTAGTCGGTAAAGGCTGCGATATCATTTGATGCGAGAGCTAACCTTAGCCCTTATAATGATATTGGTATGTATAAGCTGATACACATGCTTTGCGTATACATATTGACAGGTTTCGCAGTGAGATAAGTTCTACATGCTGATACTTAGAATGAGGTCTCGAAAATTAGTTCATTTCTTAATCTATGAAGATGACATTAGTATAAGCGGTTGATTATACGTTGTTTTGGTTCATCTACGCTTGCGGGCTTTTCGTAACCCAAAATAATGATGTTTTGGACAGTAGTGATTGACTTAGCTAGAAGTGCTCAACTGTCAGTCGTACAGAATCGCATTTTGGTGACACGAGTTGATTAAATCCGCGTTAGGCGTTCAAAAAGATTTATTTTATAAGAAATCCGACCGGTTGGAATTTATTCCGTATGTAATGATTAAGTTTTGAATCGGATCACTCAATAATAAATATATTAATTAATTGTGAGTTGTCAGCAAACTCAATTAATTAATGGATTTAGTAAATCTTAAAAGCGAGAAATCATTAATGACAAGAGGGTTACATCCGTATTTTGAATTGATCAAGATGAGTTCAATAATTATCCTATAGTGGAGTCGATAAATATTTATAATAGAATTACACTTTATTGCATTTTCATAGAGTAATTAATTTGAGGTTAAATTAATTTAAATTAATTAATTTAAGTATAAGTTGGACCAAAAAATTAATTAAATTTAATTGGGCCCAAAAGTGACTTAGAAATTAATTTAATTAAATTATGGATTTGACCAAGTCAAAATTAGTTTTATATTATTCAAATTTGAATTTGAATAATAGATGGAAACTGCAGGAGATTAAAGTGGGATATTACTTCTATTATTTGAAATCTTATCCATTCACCTTAGAAACCCTAACCTAGCCTAAAATATCTATATAAGGGGATACATAGTTGGCCGATTTTTCTCTTCCTTCTAGCTATAGAAATCGGCCATTAAGAGAGATAAAAACTTTCTTATTTTTCAAAAATTTTAAGAGTTCAACGCTCTAAATTTCGTAATGGATATTAGGATTCTAGATTTAAATTCAAGCATGACATCTGTTTATGTGGCTTATTTGATTTAATACTGCTTTTATTCGCTTTATCTCGTTTTTCGATTCCTGGTTTGTGGCACTTAAGACTTGGACATATTAACCTTAGGAGGATTCAAAAGTTAGTGGAACACGGGCCTTTGGATAAATTCCAAGTTGAGCCATACCCGACTTGTGAATCCTGCTTGGAAGGTAAAATGACCAAGAGACCCTTCAAGGTAAAAGGAAATAGAGCCAAAGATGTGTTGGATATCATTCACTCCGACGTTTGTGGTCCAATGTCGACCCAGGCCAGAAGTGACATGCAGTATTTCATCACTTTTATTGATGATTACTCTAAATATAGCTATGTCTACTTGATGCACAAATATGTCTACTTGATGCACCAAAAGTCAGGATTCCTTTCAGAAATTTAAGGAATTCAGGGCACTTGTGGAGAATCGTCAGAAAAAGACTATCAAGTGTCTGTGTTCTGATCGCGGATGCGAATAACTTAGTGTTGAGTTTTTGAATCACTTGTCGGAAGCAGTGATTCAATCTAAGTTAATTACACCGGGTACATCCCAGCAAAACGGTGTAGCTGAAAGACGGAATAGAACGCTTATGGAGATGGTGAGATCTATGATGAGTTATGCAGAGTTGCCTATTTCGTATTGGGGATATGCCCTAGAAACGACAATTTACACATTGAACTTGGTACCATCCAAGTTGGTCCGTAAGACACCGATTGAGCTGTGGACAGGGAGTCAGCCCAGTCTAAGACATCTCAAGGGTGAGAGTTTTATAGTCTGTTCGTAGGCTATCATAGAGAGACGAAAGGGTGAGAGTTTTATAGTCTCAGAGATTAAAAGGTCGTGATTAACATCCACGCTCGATTTCTAGAAGATGACTATGTGAACAACCACAAGCCCAGAAACGAGATAGTTCTCGAGGAAATGAGAACTATAGCTTGTCCAAACTTACAAGAAACACAACCACCACCAGCACCAACCCAAACACTTGTACCACCTAAAGTGGAGTCTCGTCGTAGTGGGAGGGTTGTTGCCTACCCGGCCGATTCATTGGAGTGGGAGAGACATCTAACTCAGTCTCAAGCCTAGATGAATCAGACCCATGAAATTTTGATGAAGCACTCTAGGACAAAGACTGACACCTCTGGAAAGAGGCGATGGAGTCTGAGCTGCAATCCATGGTAGACAAGAAAGTATACGAGCTAGATGATGTGCTCGAAGGCTGCAAAGTCTTAGGTAGTAAATGGGTCTTCAAGAAGAAATGAGGACCTGAAGAAAATGTCGTAGTCTTCAAGGCTAGACTAGTAGCAAATGGCTATACCCAAAAGGAAGATATCGATTACGATGAGACCTTCTCACCAGTAGCAATGCTCAAGTCTATTCATATACTCTTTTCAGCTGCTGCACATATGGATTGGGAAGTATAGCAAATGGATATCAAGACAACTTTCCTAAACGAAAGTCTTGAAGAAAATATCCATATGCAACAACCCGAGGGCTATGCAGTTCGAGGAAAGGAACACATTGTGTGGAAACTTAAGAAGTCCATATATGGACTTAAGCATTCCTCACGGTCATGGAACTTTTATTTCGATCAGGTTATCAAGTCCTATGGATTTGATCAGTGCTCTGACGAAAGCTGTGTGTACAACAAGTGTGAGGGTAAGATGGTTGTTTTCTTGATGCTATACGTAGATGACATTCTCTTGATTGGAAGTGTCAAGAAGATGTTGTCGGACGTTAGAGCATACATGTCCAATCAATTCAATATGATGGATATGGGAGAAGCAGGATACATTTTCGGGATCAAGGTCATCCGTGACCCGAAAAATAGAATGTTGATTCTATCTCAGGAATCCTATATCGATACGGTTCTTAGATGCTTTAGCATGCAAAGCTCCGAAAGGGCCTCTTACCCTTTAGACACGGAGTTACTATTTCTTGGGACATGTGTTCTAAGACACTTGACGAGATAGAGGAGATGAGACACATACCTTATGCTTCAGTTGTCGATAGTCTCATGTATGTTATGATATGCACTAGATCAGATATTTGTCATGCCATAAGCATGGAAGCACGATATCAATCTAACCCAAGAAAAGTTCATTGGACTGCAGTAAAGAACATACTCAAGTACCTTAAATGGACTAAGGAGTGTTGTTTGGTTTACTAGTTAGACACATTTGTCCTTTCATTTATATAGATTCTGATTTTTAGACGCACTAGAATTCGAGGAGATCTACCTCCGGTTATGTGTTTACTTTTGGAGGCGGAGCTGTGGCATGGAGGAGTGTGAAGCAGAAATGCATCGCAGACTCCACCATGGAAACCGAATATGTGGTCGTGACAGGGGTCTCAAAGGAAGCAGTTTGGCTCAGGAGCTTCTTGATGGACCTATATATGATTCTGAGTATGCCTTCGAGTATCACGGTTTATTGTGATAACTCAGGTGCAATTGCAAACTCAGAGGAACCACTGATCCACAAGGCAAGTGTTTAGTGTGTTTTTGTTGCATTTTATCTCGTTGTGTTGTTGTGTGTATGTCTTTGTTTTTATATTTTTCGTATTGTTTTAGTTCGTTTTTACGCCGGTTCTTGTTTTGTAGTGTATGATGTAAGGTTGAGTGAAAAAGGATGATTTGAGTTAAGATTGGTGCAGACGAGGTCGTTGGTGCAGAGCCGAACAAGGAAGAGACGAGACAAGCATGGAACGGGAAGAAGAAGAGCACAAGGCAGCTGACTGTGCAGCCAGCGATCACTGGGAATCCCAACGATCGCTGGGAACACAATTGCAGAGCGGCAGAAAGCAGAGGTCAGCGACCACTGGCTTTCCAGCGGCCGCTGACCCTGCAGATCAAGAAGGTCAGAAAGCACGGGCCAGCGACCGCTGGCTTCCCAGCGGCCGCTGGCTGGAAGTTTTGTGCAGGTTTAAAACTCGTTTTGGGCATCATTTGTACTCTCTCTCTCTCTCCCCATGTAACTAGAACCTCTAGAAAACTTAGTTTTTATTGCTTTCTTAGTTTAGGATTAGAGGATTCCAATGGATTGAAGTGGATTCCGACTTTGGATTCTTACGTTTCAATTAGTAAGTTTCCTTCTGATGGTTTCCTTTTACGATTCTACCTTGTATATGATGCTTGGTTAGATCTTACTTGGATTGGATGTTTATTTTCTTATTTGATGTTTGTTTGATCTATGCCCTTGATTAACTTGTTTTGTATGGAATTTAATGCTTGATCACCATTGAATTCATATGTTTATGTTAAGTAAATTGATCATTTGCTTGACATAGGACCTAGGGTTAATCAACATTATTCTGAATCGGAAACGTAAGAATAATAACATTCTATATGAGATTAAATAATTATTAGAGGTGTGATCTGTATACGAAAGTAACCTTCACGGCTTAGTAAATCAATACGAAAGTAATTTGCTAAGCAACCTTTGGTATTCTTAATTGAATATGGATGCATGATCAATTACACATTGAATAGGAGTTGAACATCTTATCCTAAAGCTTCAATCCGTTGGGATTCATTTTTAATTGCTTTTGTTTATTTCTCATTCCTTCGGTTTATCTTTGCTAGAATGTTTAGGATTTCCTTTTTTTGTTTTTGTTTTAATAACACTTAGGATTAGAACGCCCTGTTAAGCTTTCCATCGAGATCCGACCGGGGTTAGCTTGCTACATGCAATCGACCTTGTAATAATTTGCGAGAACCTAAAGTACACATTTTAGGCTAAACAACAAGCAAACAAATTGAAAGAAAGTGAAAGTGTATCAACTACTCTAAATCAATGTTGCGTAAGCTAAATAAGAACACACGATGTAATTTTGCGTAGGTTGTGTTAAT
>JAPKLX010000367.1:105611-133399 GCA_026898415.1 Leonotis leonurus
TTCCTTGAGAATACGACTAGGGTCAACTTATTAGTCTATAACGAACTTGTTCTCTTGCGAGCAATTTAATAAAATAAATTGGATGTATATCGGCTGGAAATATTCCTCGTACCCGTTACTGAGTCCCTTTATCGGACAGTGGGTCTGGTCTAAACAACGCCACGTACTGAAAGTTTAAAATAAGTTGAAACAAGTATTGTAGACTTGTCTCTGTTTTAGTAATTTGGAATTAGATAATGTAGACTACATCATAACATTTTGACAATTTAATTATCGATGTTTTGTGTATGATGGTATATTTTGAAGATATTAATGTAGAAACTGATATATTTTATAAAATTAAAATGATGAATTTATTTATCTATTTTAGGTTTAGTTATTATATAATTATAAAAATTAATAACAGGTTCAAAAGGAATTTGACATACTATTATTTTTATAAATTATATTAAAAATTGATATACAACAACGATTTTGAAAACCCAAGTAAGTTTATATGGTTGTGGTAAGTATTTACAACAACAATTTTTTAAATAGTACAACAACTGTTACAAAAAGCGTTGTCTATGAGCGTAAATTTGAATGTTAAACAAGAACGGTTATGGAAACCGTTGTCTATGAGTGTTGTGGTAAATATATACGACAACGGTTATTAACCGTTGTCTATGAGTGATTTTTTTACCTAGTTTACAACCTATTTATACAAAGGTCGAAAATAAATACAACAACAGTTAAAAACCGTTGTTAATGTGCGAATTTGTTGTTGTGACAAGAATATTTATCCGAAGAGACAATGTGGGATAGAGAAAATGAGGGAGATATTGTATGCTTTGGCGGTTGGTAGTTTCATGTATGCTATGACATGTATCATACCCGATATCTACTTTAAGCATGGTGGTGAGATATCAGTCAAACCCAGAAAATGATCATGGGAATGTCATAAAGAATATATTCAAGTATCTTAAACGGACTAAGGAGTTTCTTTTACCAGTATGTCATTTGGATTACACCAACTCTGACTTCCAGTCTAATCAGGACTTGAGGAAATCTATCTTTGATTACATGTTTATCTTAGGAGGCGAAACCGTATCATGGAGGAGTTACAAGCAGAAATGCATATCAGACTCCACTATGGGAGTTGAAATGTGGTTGCTTCAAAGACCGCAAAGGATGTTGTATGTCTTATGCGATTCTACTTGGACTTAGATGTGATTTCGAATATGCCTAAAAGTATCATAGTTCAAATCATGCTTTTATCTTGAGTTTGTAATAGATTTATTTTCACCATCCTATGAGAATAAAATTTAATCATTGATTTGTAATTTATATTATATCGATTATAGTATGTGGTGGATCGAAAATAACAGAAAGTCACATAGCTGGTTCATGTAGAATAAAATTTCATGGTCCAAACAGATATGTACAGTTTGTTGTGAAAGATTACGATATCATTTGATATCTTGTGTTTATCATTCCCGATAAAATGGCATTGTTGCATTTATATATAGTGTGATTTTATATTGAGATAAGTTCTTTAATGAAGAATGAGCACTTAGACACTATTAATTTATTAATCTATGTAATAGATATTAAATATATATATAATAACGGAGCTAAGACAATGAGGGTGATGGAACCCATATGAGGGGCTCACTAAACCGCATGATCCATAGGCTTAATAAATCACATGAATAATTAATTCTTAAATCACATAGGAGAATATAATGCGAAATTAAATAATTACACCTCCTCCTACACTTAATCCTTCGCTTGTGGAGAAACAATTTAAATCGCTAGCAACATCCGCAATCCACACCGTACGAATCTCCTTCTTGAATCTCCACCAAATCCAACCCTATGAACTTTTATCCTATTAACGGTCTACTTACTAGAATATCGTGTGGGCAAATCTATTTAGTAATTGGAGAAAAAGAAGACCGAAAATTCACAGTGTGGGGCACTATGATTTTTGAAAATTAGAGTACTTGGTTCTCCTGGGGGCGCCGATTTCTCTAGGTAGGAGAGAGAAATTGCCTTTTCTTATTATCTATTTATAGACATAGTGGATTAGGATAGGACTTTTAAGGAGAATGTATTAGATCCCCAATAATAGAAACTATAATCCCCCTCTTTATCTCTTCCAAGTTACAACTATAATTCAAATTTAAATTTGAATCATATTTAATTAATATGAGCTTGGACAAATCCAAAATTAGATTAAATTAATTTTCAAGTCTCCTATTGGGCCCAATTGAATTTAATTAATAGGTTGACCCACCTTTAGACTTCAATTAATTAATTTAAATTAAATTGTCCCCCAATTAGTTACTCCATGTAAATGCAATAAAGAACACTTCTATTATAAATATTTAGCAACTCCACTATATGATAAATATTGAACTCATCTTGATTCATTCGAATTACGGACGTAACCCTTTTTTCATTAATTATTTCCCACGTTTAAGATTTTCTAAATTCATTAATTAATTGAGTTTGCTGACAACTCACAATTAATTAATAAATTTATTTGTGAGTGATCTGGTTCAAACCTTTAATATTACATATGGAATACATTCCCAACCGGCCGGGTTTCTTATTCAATAAATATTTTTGAATGCCTCAGGTGGATTCAATCATCTCGTGTCACCGAGACGCGATTCTGTACGACTGACAATCGAGCACTTCTGGCTAAGCCAATCACTACTGCCCAAGACATCACTATTTAGAGTTACAAAAAATTCGCAAGCGTAGATGAATAAAAGCAGCGTATAATCAACCGCCTATACTAATGTCATCGTCACAGATTAAGAAATAAATTAATTTCCGATACCTCGTTCTAAGTATCAGCACGTTAGAACTTATCTCACTGTGAAACCTCTCAATATGTATACGCAAAACATGTGTGTCCGCTTATACATACTGACATCATTTTGCGGGCTAAGGCTAGCTCTCGCATCGAAATGATATCGCAGCATTTACCGACTATACTGTGACTTTATATTACAAATGAGCCGACTGTGCGACATTTCGTAATCATCGATCCACCACACAGTCTACAATTGTATAAATGGATTTGTTTGTAATTCAATATATAACAATAATAAATAACAAACCAATGGTAGAAACATTTATTCTCATTAAAGTGCAATTGAAAACAAGTCTGATATATCGTCTAAGCATAAAACATGCTTTGAGGTATACAAACCCTAACGGAATAAATATGGTATCTCTCAATGAAAGCACCAGTTGATACGATCCCGATCAGAATCATACTGATAGAGAGCTCTTCGAGTGAGCTTTTAGAAGAACTTTGGAGAAGAATAAATGTAGACTGAAAGACATATTCATTTCATTCATTCATTATTATTCCCAATAACAACCATAGTACACTATTTGTAGAACTATAACCTACTATAATCTTTTAGTAACTTATAGAACAAACCATATATTATGGGACCGCTAAAATATTATCTTTAACTAACCTAAATATTAATGGGGTGTAACACCCTCAATATTGCTGAGTGTGAGTTGATTTTTATTATTTAGTCTTCAAACCTTGAACTTACTCTTGTAGCCTAACAAATATATTTGGCGTGCACAAGGTAAATTACACTGTACATAAACTTCTTTGTGTGTAAGGATCTTCTTATTATTTATGATAATCCATCATATCCATCAACAATAAGGATAGAGTTCGTAAAATCATCGAATTGGCCTTCTCAGTTTTCAAAAATCAACCCAAACCCGCAAAGAGATAATTTCCGGGCCATAATTACTGTTCTTTTAAATTTAAAATTTTGGTATTCCATCATCCACTAATAACTTACACATTTAAGCTAACACCAATTTTTACACATTTAAGCTCAACACGAATTTTAACGAATGAATTAAGTGCGTTGTGAGTAAAATAAGGATATACTTTTATATATTAAATATTTGTATGTGATTGAAAGAAAAATTAGTAGTGCTGATAAATTAATTAAATATGTTATGAATAATATAAAAGTCCTACATTATTTATAATTAAACTAATACATGTATCCCGTACAATGCATGGGGAAATAATTAAAATTTATTTAATTAATATGTAGTATAAAATTTTTATTGCAATATTTTTTTTTATCATAGTTCATGGAATTATAATTATTCATTTTTGTTTTCCGATATTGAATTTTATGTGCATGAAACTTTGAAACATTGTGAATTTTATGTTGTTTAGTATTTGACTTAATAAGTTCCTTAGTAGTCTTTTTGGAACAATTAGAACTATCAAAATTGTCAGATCAGACTTTCTAAGGTTGAACTCTGTCCAAACTTGTTGAAAAATTTTCAAACTTATAAATATAAGACTAAATTCGGTCCTTCATAGGTTACTCATCATGAGCGGATCAGTTTTACTCGTTTATGCATTATAATATTTTTTTAATCTAATAAATTTAATAAAATGAATTATTTAATAACTTTTGTACAATAAATATTTTACTTATATAAAATATTAAAAATTAAATATTTAATTTTAATTATTTAAGGTTATATTTTTAATATTTTAATTAAAAGCTCAAAAATTACAAAGATTTTTAATATTTTAATTACAAAATCACCATTGAAAATTAATTCTAATTGATGTTTTGTGTTGACTCGTAAAATTTTTCCGGAATGATTATTTTCGGACCTAAATTTTTGAAGTCGATTCCTACCCAAATACCAAGTACTTTGAGTTTGTTGATAAATAAATTAATAAAAAAATCGATAGTTGTTTAAAATTATTATTTTAACATATGTATTGATAATCCAAATAAATTAAATATTTTAGTATATAATTTATAATTTTATTATATATATTATGAATTATAAGAAAAAAATCTTTAAGTGATAAATATAAAAATATATCAACCATTCATTTTAATAAATAAAATATTTTGATTTTTTTCACGTTCCTTTTATAATGAAAAATATTTATGTTTAATTAAATTATCTTAGATTTTATGAATATAATATAATGTAAATCATGTTTATAAATATATTGGTTACCTAAAGTAGCCTTTTGATATTATTAATTGATATTCAAATACATATAATGAATTAATTATATCCGTATGTAATTTCTTAATTAATGATTTAAATTTATTTATAATTAATACAAAGAGATTCATTTTCAATATAACGCTCCTATATATGTATATATATTTATATTTATTTATATATAAATGGCTATATTATTATATCCACTCTAATGAAAAGTTGCAACAAGTTGCTTATCAACTTTTATTCTCGATTGAGGAAGAGCATAAGAGGGACCTATAAACGTTTTGAATTTCATTATTTTAATTTGTGAAATTAACAAATCCCATAAAAGGTGAAATTAGTAAAAGATTTAATTATAATACATTGTAGAGTTGTTTGGTTTCATTGATAGAACTGATAGGATAATTATCTTTAAATATCTATTTTTCTATTATTAATCCTTCATTTCTTACATTTCTCATAATTACTCAAATGAATGATTATGTAATCACTTTGAAATTAGAAAGACTATATAATCACTCATTTGAGTAATTGAGAACGCATAAGAAGTGATAAAATTCATAAAGAGACGTAAAGGAGAACGATTATGGATAGAAATAGAGAAATTTAAACGTGATTTCCTATCAATCTTATTATCAAATCAAATGACTTCTATGATGATTATAGGGCTTACATAAAATCAACCATTGATTCATAAATATACTTCATTTTTTCGCCTCTTCAGCCCTCTAAGACTGACTTTAACGGCGCCCAGGTGGATGGGCAGGGGTCCTTCTACCATTTAAAGAAAAGAAAAAATACATTGGGAAAAAAATGGGCGGTGGATTTGAAGGAATCCACATACCTCCACCATCCACCCATTTATTACTATTTTTTTAATTGATCTATATTACAAGTGTCAACATATTATTGATTTTTATATATTTTATTATAATATTATCATAAAATCAATTTAATTTTTGTTTAATATATTAAAAAAATAAATAAATTATATCAAAATTCATATTTTTTTCCTCCTCATAAATAGAGAACAATTTTGACATAATTATTCACAATTTAGAAATAATTTGTTATTCTCCTTTCATTAACATCTCATATTTATTTTTGTATAATTAAATGATAGAGAAGCTCACAACAGTCTTCAAAACGATTTGATCAATCATATATGGTAAAAGTTTTGTGATGATAATTAAATGTGTAATTTTCTTATAATTATTCGGTGATCATTTGTTTATTTTGATTTTCGTGATTTTATTATTGTAATTTCTATGTTTATTTGAGAATTCTATATTTAAATGATGCTATATAAAAAATTAATTTAATAATATAAATGTGAGAAGGTTGGGTTGAGAACGAGGTCATTGATAAACCTATAAAAATAAAGGTGGTTGGGTGGAAGGAATAATAAATTTATAGAAGATAGATAAATGAATATAATAATATAAAGATAAGAAAGTTGGGTTGAAAACGTGGTTGTTGATAAAGATGGTCTAAATACAAATGAGATTCAATATCTTATTTCTTATTTCACTTTCTATGTTTTATAACGAAATTTTAATTTTATTTTTTAATTTTAATTTATATACTTCAGTTTTTTTTTTATAAAATATATGATAGTTTTCATCCCACATAAATTGGACACACACATATATATATTTTGATATTTAATGTCACTTTTAATTAATTTTTAGGATTGATAAATTGAAAAATTTATAATTTTCATTTTTTTTAAAATAAATTTTAGCTATGATTTATTATATTATAATAAAATTTTATTTTTAATAAATATTAATTAAAATTATAAATTTAGTTATGAAATATTGAACGTGGAACAAAATGAATGGAGAGTCAAAATTTCTAACATTGGCCCGTCTTCTAAAAATGAAAACTTAATGTTTCTCAAAAACAAATAAAAAATATGGAAGCTTAATGACTAGACTTAGCAACTCCGAAAAGTAGAAAGGAAACGAAGCTGCTACTTTGGATCTGTTAATTTAAAACCTGTAAAGGAGCCAACTTTTATTTGTTTTGGGGCTGAAATGATTGTGTAAATAATATTAAATAAACTCCATTTAAAGCCCACCTAAAAAGATAATTGGCAATTCTCATACATATTACATATTACAGATTGTCGGCTCATTGACGTTTACTGGACACGAGAGTAGGCCCTCAAATTTTAGAATACAACTAAGACGATCAATTATTAAAGTGTTTGCTTCAAATCCAATCATTGCAATTTTTTTTCTTTCATCAAATTTTGCTTATATTCACTTTACTCACTTTACTCTATTGTTTATGAAATTATTATTTACTTTGATTCATTATGTTTAAAAAAATAATTTAATTTAAACTGTATTATATTGCATGAAGTTTTAATCTTACTTGATTTATTATTAATTATTTAATTGTGTGTAGTGAGTGAGTGAAGATGGTCTACTTACCAAAGAAAGAAAAATGAACCAAATTACAATAAGGCTGTGGATGAAGGTAATATCTTACCATTAGAACAAGGCATATCGATCTTGTTATTTAAAACTAAAAAGGAGTATTTACACTATGATGGAACTTCATTAAAAGAGCTCACGATTTCGCATGATCATTGTCACAGCCCCATTTTCCAAAGGACGGATCAATGGAGCGTGACATGGTGGTGAAATAAAGAAACAAATAAGAAAGAAAGGTTTCAGGAACAACAATGCAATTAAGAATAACATCGATCACAAAAGTCCAATTATAGGTACGAATGAGAGTTAATAGGCTGAAGACTCAAATGAAACATAGTGTTGGTAGAAGTTTCTCGAAGGTTCAAAGCATCATTTGCAAAATTCAAATTTTGAAATACGTCAAAAAGGATTCTAGATTACAAATCTAAACCACATAGAGGAAAACAATAACAATAAACGATTTGCAACATAATAACAAAAGCCATTAACACATATATGAAGATATGTATTAACCCCTTACTACTTGACAGAACAACAACCTCCGCTCAACACTTCAACCATCGCCCTTGCTCAACCTGCAAGTGTTTGAAAATACAAGCAGGGCTGAGTACTTGATCTACTCTGTGGGTTATGCCGAAAACGAAACAGTTATTGTCATGCATTATCACAGTATAACACAAGTATCTTGAAATAACCTGTGAATAATAAACATTCATTTGATTTTACCAAAAGTTGGAGCGCGCACTCACTTTTCCATGTGTCTCATCCATATCTGTAACCGATGCTGGTGAGCAATGTTCCAGCTCCCCCAGATATAATCAATGATAGCAACGCTGTGAGCAAAGTTACTGCTTCCCCAGACGTTAAAAATGGTAACAACGTTAGTGAGCAATGGTTCTGCTCCCCCAGACGTTGACCAATGGGTGCCACCGGATCGGTCAATACTGACACGCAGTCCTATGTGGACCGGTCCGTAATGACTCACGATCACACTCCCCATGTGTACACTAACCTTGACCAACACATGGCTCAAGATTCGATCGTTATTCACAAGTTGACCAGTTTACAAACATGGCTCAACACAGATAGGAATCACACATAAAACACAAAGAATTTTATACATGTCAATCATTTCACATTTTATTTGAACATGCTTTATTACAGCCAAAGTATAGGTTGTATAGTAAACCCACCTGGAAACCAGTATTTGATAGTAAACCTGGTTCTCCTTCTCGTTCCTTGGTTATCACTTCCTCAACGGACCTTCAGGTAACGAGTCACATTTAGAATCATTCGAGTTCTTAGATAATTTCTATTGACTCGAGACAAATGATTATTAGAATTATAAATTCTAAGATTTTATATTCGTTCTACAAAATAGTCACGAAGATTAAGATTTTCTCTAAATCCTTAATTTCGTTCTTAATAATAAGAGTTTACTTATATTTAAGAAATAATTAATTGCTCGCTTGCAATTAATTTATTAGAGGTAACTAAATCCTACATAAGAGTCCAAAACTATAACGAAATTCTCGTAATTAGAAGCCCATAGAAACTATTCATGTCTCTATTTGAATTAATTTAGATTCACTAAATTAATTAAGTGCAATAATTTAAATTAAATATGTAGTCACAATTTAAATCACTCAAATAATAATTAGTCTCAAATAATTATTATTAATCAAGATTACACATTTAATAATTAATTAGTAATAATCAAAATTAAGATATTTAGTTTAATAATTAACCTTTCATTAATTATTAATTAATCAAGGTAAATAGATTAAAATTAATCAAAATTAAATTTAATTAAATAAGCTAATAGTAACATAGTAATTGAATAAATAGTTCATTATTAAACCCATTAAAATGAATTTAGATTGATCTATTAGGAATTATTAGGAAAATAAATAAATAAATAAATAAATAAATAATATCCCAAATTTATTTTTCCAAATAACCACCCCATCCCTCGCCCGTTTCTCTCCCGTTCGAGGTTGTTCCAGCCTTCAACACCGTTGTTCACTGCCTCAGTGAGCTCGATATCTTGCTAGATTCCCGTTTGCAGCCACCTCCTCGCTATCGTCACTCGGCGTTGTACCTCGCCGAAGGGTAGGGCAGTTGTTGTTCAGCCTTCGACAGTCACCAAGTACTCGTAGTAGCCGTTGCCACCTTCGGCAGCCGCTGCTCTGTCTCAGGAGTTCTCACACGAATGTCAATCTTGTAGTTCGAAAATTCAGATTTGGTCTTGATTATTATTTGTGTAGTGTATTATTAAGTTGCAGCAGTAGTGATGACTCTAAACTATAACTTTGAAGCTGGATTAATCATTCTAAAGTAGTAAAGTAGTTTCTAACTTATGAAGTAGTTGATCTATGGTTCATTGTGCATAATGCTATTTTTTTTTGTCGTGATTCTAGACATAAGCATAATAAATCGAAATTAATATATTTTTAAATGAGTATTACCTTCTTGGTTTGAGAAATGAAAAGTGAAAAGGATGATTCTTGCTACTGCATTCTTGGCATTTACTTGCTTCCCTCCTTGCTTCTTCTTTCTTTGCAGGCATATGAAACAAAATGACATTTGCAGTATGATGTAGTGAAGAATGGTGAGTTGTATGAATTGAGGTGTGCGGTATATGATTGATGATGTCGGTGAATTATGGTGAGTGGTGGATACAGCTTGGAGTAGGTAGGAGATTGAGGATTTTTGTATGGTACGGAAAGGAACACGGCATAGAAGAAGCATGGCTCATGGATATTGTTTCATTTATTTATTTACACTTACTGCATTTTGTGTTGAAACTCAACATTTATTTTTGTAATGTAATTTATTATTGGATTATATTATAAATGGAGTTTAGTTATTTTATTGGGCTCTCAATGTACAATTCATGAGTTTTTATTTAAATTGAAATTGTCTATTTCTATACATCATTGCCCTTAGAACTAGAATGTATAAGAATTTTAATTAAACTAAGTCCCAAAGTAACAAAATATAATCTCAATTCGATTTAGCAAAACTTTCGAAAATTAAATTCAAGCACGTTAAAATTAACGTCAAGTTTGATAAGTATTCGTAATTGAAACTCAAAAATTGTGTTTTAAAATCCATCCATATATAATACCCTATTTAATGTATAAAACTCGATAATTCTTTCGAATTAAAGTACAGGTTATTACAATCATTATGTCTAATATTTTAAATAAAAATATAAAATTATACTACTTATATAAAACATGTAATTCATTCATCAAAATACGATGAATATAAATGCGAAAAATGAATCTTAGGCATATTCTTACAAATTCAAAATTCATACATTTCAACTAGTAACCAGACTGATGTTGACCTATGCAATCTGACAATCACAAATGGTAGTTCATTGTCTGAATCTCCACTGTCAGAAACAGGAATGAAAGTTCAACCTTTAGGGACTTCTAACCAATTACTCGCCTACAACTAGAACTGTCAAAGTGATCGGATTGGGCCAGCTAATGTTCTAGATTTATATTTCGAGTCGGACCAGACTGGCCCAAAATTAGTTCATGATGCTAAAATCCAAGCTCATACTCACCCATGAATAAAAAATATTGTAGCAATTATGTAGCTCAGATGGGCCAACAGACCAAATCGACCCATGAATAAAAAATATATATCTTTTGAATTTAAAATATAATTCGAATTAACCAATTATATTTTCTATAATTCTAAAATAAAATAAAAATATTGTAGTAAGATATAAATATAGTATGTTATTATATTTAACATAGGTTTGTTATTTTATTTAACATTAATTAGAATACAAAAATAAGTATATAATAAATTAAATAAAATGTAATATTTCTAAATGGTATTTCGATATCATCGTAAATAAAATTTAACTAAATTATAAGATATTGAAAATACAATCACTATGATAGCATCGTAAATTGAATAGTGTGAAGAAAAATTAAAATAAAGTTGAAAAGTATAGGCGGACCAAATTAGACCGAAGCCCACTGGATTTTTGTGGCCCAAAGCCCATAAAACCGTCGTGCCCGATAATTTTTGGTATTTTATATTTTGAGACCAACTCGGCCCTAATTACGGATAGACTGGGTAAGCCCATCGAATGGAGTCATTTCAAGCAAATTTTGACAGCTCTACCTTTAACTCGTATATCATTCGGGTGGATATTCTAACGAGCTTTAATATAAGAGGATTGGTCAAAAATATTGTGTTGGAATGAAGAGAAAATCAACCAACACTCTTATTTATAGTGTATGGTCTAGATTAGTGTTTCCAAGTAAGATATGATCAAATATCGAATAAAATAATCAAATAATTTAATATATCTTATAAATCATTCAGTATATGCTATCAATAAACTGTCAATAATTATTGTTGGGAACCCCACAAATTATTTTAAGTTTTGATGAAATTCCCTCGAAAACACACTTAGGATTATTCATGTTATGTATTACTTTTATCTGGTTTATATGTGACAGGAACCTTAACATTTAGAAGGATCAGAAAGTTGAAGCACAGCAACTCAACCAGAAAGTTGAAGCACAACAACTCAACCAGAAAGTTGAAGCAAACCAATTCAACCAGAAAGTTGAAAGCACAACAACTCAACCAGAAAGTTGAACCAGAGAGCTACAACCAGAAAGTTGAAACAGTTCAACTCAGACAGAAAGTTGAACCAGAGAGCTCCAACCAGAAAGTTGAAACAGTTCAACTCAAACAGAAAGTTGAACCAGAAACTCCCAACCAGAAAACTCAGCCAGATCAACATTCAAATGCTGAAGTCAGATGAAGTGTCAGTGAATCCCAAAATCTAAACTAAGCCTTCCGTGCCATAGAAGGAAGAAAATCAAGCAATACAAGAAAAAGGAAAGCAGTATCTGTCAAACGATCTACTTACCATCCTGGAAGATTCTGTCAACTTCATTAGAAGGCAAGAGGAGATAATCTGGGGATTCACTATCCTTGATTGATGAAATCACATTTACTCCAAACCAATCAAACTCAAACGGTTAGAATTTTCAAAATTATACACCTATAAAAGCTCGGAACAAAGACTGGCAGAATACACACGCAATTAAGGTCAATTATCATTTCAATCTACTTTGCCCCGAAATCATCTCAACTAATCGAAGCATTTACTGAGAGAAGATTTCAACCAGTTCGTGTTCCGAAGCGCTCGTAATCACACCTTGATTAAAGTCTGTCTTATCGAGAGAGAAAGAAGGAGATCTTTGCTAGCTAGTAGTTTCTCTAGTGGATTAACGTGAAGAGATCCTGTTTACAGTAGTTTTTCTGTAAGTTGTAAAGGGACACGACCCTTATTCGTGCATAAGTTTCAATCAGGTTGTGTTTGAAACTTGTGGCTCGTTCTCAGCGAGTATAAATAAGAAGAGTATCCTAGTAGTGGATAACTAATCCAGTTTGGATTAGACCGTGGAGGTAGGGGGTTTCCCGAACCACGTAAAATAACTGCGTTATTTACTTTCTGCATTTATATTCCAGTTGTTTTATTCTCTATCTGTCATACTCTTTCAAGCTGCATTCTTAATCAATCTCCTAAATATTCGGTTAAGTTTTTCAAAGGTTTTCTAAACTAAGAGCACTGATTAAGTCCACCATTATTCCGCACACAATACACTGTTGGAGAATAAGATTACTCTTACTTTCTACTTTGTGTTACTCACTTGAGAGCTTCTGCTTGGACAGAACAAGATCGATTAGATAATCGATCTGGCCTGACACTTTGAACAATCTGTAATACAGAAAGCTTAAATCTCTCTTATTAAATTAGTCAAGTAAACTGAAAAGTTTGTATTTGGTGTATTTCCCCCCCATACACCAAACCTTTCTCTTTCGGGACCAACCAAGTGGTATCAGAGCAGTGGTTCATAAGACCATTGTTTTGTTTCACAAGGTTAATACCTACGTCGTCAACTTGAATAGATCTAGAAAATCTTTTTCATCATCTGCATCCTATCTGTCATTATGGAATCATCTGTTATCAAGGCATGCGAAGAATTCACCATCCAAGGTTACAGAGAGTGGAGTTTCAGAATCAAAATGTGCCTCAAAGCTCATCACTGCTTGATGTGGAAAGTAATTGAAGAAGGGCCATTAGCCATTACAGAAGAAACAACTCGTATCACTGAAACAGGAGTGGTCAAAGAAGCTGTGCTTAAAGATCCCAGAAAGTACACCTCTGAAGAAAGAAGAGAAGCAAATCTTGATGACTTTGCCAAAGGAGTTATTTCTAGTACTGTAAAAGGAGTCCATCTGGCTAAGATCCAAGATCTCGATACAGCCAAAAAAATGTGGGAAGCCTTGAAAGATCTCAGTCTAGGTTCTGAAGCAATGATTGAGAACAAGCTGTCCCTAGCATGTAACAGGTTTGATGAATTCAAGATGAAACCTGGAGAAACCATCGAACAGATGAAGAACAGGTTCACTGAAGTATTACTTGAAGTTTCTGCCTTCAAAAAGAACAAATACACACAGAGAGAGAAGAATCTCAAGATTCTTAGAGCACTGCCACCAAGCTAGGAGATTTATTCAGCAATGCAACCACTACGTGCTGATTTTAACGATCTGTCCGTGGAAGCTCTATTTGATCATTTGGCTGTCCATGAATGCGACATTAGAAGGATTCATGGACCAGATCATTCCTCCAACAAGAAGAACGAGAACAACTCAAAGAAGGAGAAAGAAACTGCCTTCAAAGCGAAGTGCAAAACAGAAGAGTCAGAACCATCTGCCGCACCAGAAGAAGGAGGATATGGCAAACTACTCAAGGAATTCTCAATGATTGCCAAGATATTGGAAAAGATGAAAATCAGATCAAGAAAATATCGAAGGTTCTACAAAGACAACAAAAGTAGATACCAGAAGAACAAGGAAGCAGAGCGATCTGATAACAAAACAGAAAGTAGAGTTAACAGTAAAATTACTAATGACTATACTTGTTATGGTTGTGGGAGAACAGGTCACTTCAAAACAGATTGCCCAGACTTATCTAAAAGTCAAAGAGAAGAACTACGAGCTAAGAGAGATCGAAAACTCAGAGCTCAACATAAAGCCATGATAGCAGAAGAAGAAGACTCTAGCAGCTCAAGTCATTTAACAGATAATTCATAAGATGATGATGAAGGAGATAGGAAACAACAGATACCATCAGAAAGAAGGTCAATCTGCTCAATATAAGAAAACAGATAACAGGAAGCAGAAGACACCTCTTAAGATACCTTCAAACAACAAGAAGAAGATAGATTGAGACAACATTGAAAGAAATCATCCATATATCTACAAAGCCATAACCAGAATAGATGATACTGGAAGAAAGATTACGTGCTATATATGTGTTCCTGATATTAGATTCATCTGGGTCCCCAAGGGAGTATTTGCTACTAACCAAGCACCCACTTGTTGAAAGGGTAGCTAAAGTTTATTAATTACAGGATCGAAGAACTGCAAGAAGAAGCAAAGTAGTAAAGGGAACAGTCTGGATAATTGATAGTGGATGTTCAAAACACATGACATGTGATAAGAACGCTCTATCAAATTATGTGGAACGAGAAGGACCACAAGTAACCTTTGGATGTAATTCAAAAGGCTACACCAGAGGCTATGGTAATATAACCATTGGCAAGACCACCATCACAAATGTTTCGTATGTCGAGGGTCTTAGTCATAACTTATTCTCAGTAAGCCAATTCTGTGCCAATGGAAATCAGATTGTTTTTTATGCTAACAATTGTTTTGTGAAAGGCAAGGAAGGAGATGAGATTCTCCTTACCGGAAAATTACAGGATAAATTATATATTGTGCAATGGAACAACCAGATTGAGACATGTCTAGTCACTAAGACTGTATCAAAAACTAGTTGGCTATGACATAAACGACTAAGTCATGTCAACTTCAAGTCAATCAATAAGATTGCACGAGAGAAGCTAGTCGAAGGATTACCAGAACAAGTATATGACAAGAACCACATCTGCGAAGCATGTCAAGCTGGGAAACAAACCAGATCATCATTTTCTAGCAAATCTGTTCAATCTTCTACCAGAATCTTAGAGTTACTACATTTAGACTTATTTGGTCCAGTCAAGCCATTAAGTATAAATGGTAGAAAATACACTCTGGTCATCATTGATGATTATTCAAGATTCACATGGGTAATCTTCTTACATAAGAAGAAAGAGACATTGGAAAAGCTGCCATACTTTCTCAACAAAATCACCAAGAAAAAGGAAGTTTTTATTACAACCATCAGAACAGATCGGAGAACAGAATTCCTAAACCAAAAGATTGAGGACTACTGCAACCGGATGGGAATCACACATCAGACATCTGCAGCTAGAACACCTTAACAGAATGGAGTAGTTGAAAGAAGGAATAGATCATTAAAAGAAGCAGCTCGCACCATGCTCAATGCAACCAGATTACCAAAGAAATTCTGGGCAGAAGCCATCTATACGGCCTGCTATACGCAGAACAGATCTGTGGTCACCATCAGACATGGGAAAACACCATACGAAATCTGGAACAACAGAAAACCCAGGATACATTACTTCCGTTCTTTTGGTTGTTTGTGTTACATCCATAATAATGAGAAATCTCAGTTGAAAACCTTTGATAGTAAAGCTGACCCTGGAATATTCTTAGGATATTCTGATGTTAGTAAAGCGTATAGGGTTTACAACAAGAAGACTCATATTGTGGAGATAACACCTCATATTGTTTTTGATGAATCTTTTATCATTGACAGAGAGTTAGGTGATGATCATACACAAGGCCAGAACAAGGGCAAAAGAACAGAAGGAATACTGCTAGAAGATATTCTAATCTGGAATACAACAGAAGACAATGAAATTGATGTTACATCTAACGCTGAAGCAATAAGCTCACAACAAGGGGGAACAGAACATATCATTCTGGACCTTGACAGATCAATAACTCCACCAGAAGAAGGAGACAATATTGAGCGAGATCAAGAACAACCAGAACAATCAAGAGACACTAATGGTTGGAATAATAATCAAGAAATCGAAGAACCAGAAGTTGAAAATCCTTTTCAAACATCTTATCCAGAATTCGAGGACCCAACAACTGAACCAGAACCTGAGATATCAGAAGAAGAGATGTCCAGCAGAAGGAAATGGATACAAGACAATCATCCTTCTGAACAAATTGTTGGGAACCCAGCAGATCGATTGAGAAGTAGAAGAATGCATGGAGAAAGTGCACTTCTTAGTTGCTATCTATCACGTGTTGAACCATCTGATACTTATGAAGCACTCAAAGATGCAGACTGGGTCACTACTATGCAAGAAGAACTCAACGAGTTTAAGAGAAACCAAGTCTGGTATATGGTAGACAGACCAAAACATCAGGGAGTGATAGGTGTCAAATGGGTATTCAAGAATAAACGAGATGAGAATGGAGAAGTAGTCAGAAACAAGGCTAGACTTGTTGCAAAGGGATACAGTCAACAGGAAGGTATCGACTTTGACGAGACTTTTGCGCCAGTTGCCAGATTGGAGGCAATCAGACTATTCCTCGCATATGCAGCATACAAGAGATTCAAAGTGTACCAGATGGATGTTAAAAGTGCATTCCTAAATGGTATACTTGAAGAAGAAGTATATGTTGAGCAACCACCTGGTTTTGAAGAAGGAAATCCAGACCAGAAAGTATACAGATTAGCTAAAGCTGTCTATGGTTTGAAACAGGCACCCAGAGCGTGGTATGAAACATTGTCAACATTCCTGCTGGAATCAGGTTTCAGAAGAGGTTTTGTTGACAAGACACTGTTTGTCATCAAAGTCAAAGAACATATTCTTTTGGTCCAGATATATGTCGATGACATAATCTTTGGATCACAATCTCCCTATTTATGTGATAAATTTGCTGAACTAATGAAGAATAAATATCAAATGTCCACGATGGGCGAGATGAATTTCTTTTTAGGTTTGCAGGTAAAGCAGCTACCAGATGGTATTTTTGTAAATCAAGCAAAGTACATCAACAATCTGCTAACTAAATTTGGGATGAAAGACAACAAATCAGTTAAAATCCCAATGCAATCCAACGGGAAGATAGATCCAGATCCAGAAGGCAAACTAGCAAACATAACACAATACAGAGGAATTATTGGCTCACTATTGTATCTTACTACAAGTCGACCAGATATCACATTTACAGTTGGAGTATGTGCCAGATATCAAGCAAATCCCAAAGAATCACATATGGAAGCTGCCAAAAAGATACTTAGATATCTTAAAGGAACAGCTCACATTGGTCTCTGGTACCCACATGACGATAATTTTGAACTAACAGGCTATTCTAACTCAGACTATGCAGGATGCAAACTGGATAGAAAATCTACTTCTGGAACGTGCCAGTATCTTGGAAACAAGTTGATATCTTGGTTCTCAAAGAAACAGACATCCGTTGCCACATCAACAACAGAAGCAGAATACATAGCTGCTGGAAGCTGTTGTGCACAAATCCTGTGGTTGAAACAGCAACTAAGGGATTACGAGATCGAAGTAAAGGAGATACCTATATTTTGTGATAGTTCAATCGCAATAGCTATAACACAGAATCCAGTACTTCATACAAGGTGCAAACATGTTGATGTGAGACATCATTTTATTAGAGATCATGTGGAGAGAAAGCATATCCAGATCGAGAAGATTCACACAGATATCCAACGTGCTGACATTTTGACTAAAGCTCTACCAGAAGAAAGATTTAAGATGTTATGTGAAAAACTTGGATTACTAAGTCTGGATGATAGAACAACAGAAAGTCACCAGAATGTTAACAACATAAAGTCACCAGAATGTTTAAACAACAGAAGGTCACCAGAATGTTAAAACAACAGAAGGTCACCAGAATGTTAAACAGAAAGTCACCAGATTGTTAACAACAGAATGTCTACCAGAATGACAGAATGCCAAGATGGAACTAAAGACTTCATGTGTCATAACTTACTCATATTGAAGAAAGTGCCACGTGGAAATTATTTCTTAATTGCTAAGTCAAGGGGGAACTTTTTGAAGATAGTGAAGCGTCCTAGATAAAAGACGTCACTTTTCATAATCAATCTCCGAGATTACAGTCTGCAAAGCTATTTTCTAACATAGATTTGCTAAATCTTCTATAATTGTGATGATTAGCACACCTTTGGGAACTGTGATCAAGAAAATCTTTTGCAAGAAAAAGGAAAAGGAAAGTTGCAGTGGATAGTAAGATACGCACACGCTCGCCTACAATCCTAGGATGTAGCGCGTATATCACACGCAAGGAAATGCGGCAAAATAAAAGACGGAAGCGGGAAAATCTAAAAGGGAGAAACTCATCCAACCCTTCAATTTTTATCTTTTTCATCTGTGCCGTTGATTATTTTGTTATATATATGCGATATTCTTCACTGGACTATTCACCTTCACTTACATCGCACTGAGCACTACTTTATCTAAGCACTTAAGATTTTCTCAGACTCGATTTCTCTGCAAACTCTCTCAAAACATCTTGTGTTTGATCATGGCACCTCAAACTTCCTTGTTTCTTCAACATGTGGCCGAGGTTCAGAAGTTTCTATCCCCTGAACCCTATGCTGTTTTTGATACTCACGGGTTTCGCAAACTCGAAGAAATTTTTGCCAGGGTTACACGCTGCAAAGGTTTTTAAGTTCATTAATCCTTCATATATCTGTATTTTGCTACGCGAAACTATCTATTGTCTCACCTTACTTGTGAAAATTGCTCTATAGTATGTATTGACTGTTTATGTGCTCAAATATTTATACTTGTCAATAACATATAAATTGATGAACATACATATATGCTTCTGTATACAATTGTTAGGATTTTGCAACATTGTCACTTCGCATCCCAACATGTTTTTGGCAAAACAAGTCGCCACCTTCTACCTGACATGGCAGAGTGACAAGAATGGCAATGAAGCAAATGTATTGATGCCCATAGAGGACAGAACCAGCAAAACAACTTACAACGTCATTTCAATGATCAACCAGGCATACCGGTTGAAGGATGAGGGACTGATGCTGGATGAGATCACCTCTGAACAACTCCAAGAAGCGGTGGAAATGGTGATGGTGATACCCATCTCATACACTGGGAGGATGTTCCAACGATCTCTTCTCCAACTTGGGTTCAAATTACTATTTGAACTGGTTCAGAAAATTTTCCTTAACCACAGTGGCTCTTATGACCAGGTGACGCCGGAGAAATTCAGGATTCTCACAGTAGTTGTACTCAATCATACCTAAGGATCCACACCAGCTCGAAATGTCTCTAGGACTTTCTCCAGGATATTTCAACAAAATAACTGATGAGGTGCATCGTGTGGCACTTCTGGAAATGGGCAGTTCTAATCCTACATGGATTCCACCTACCAAAGGTGCTGACAAACAGAAAAGCACGACAACCAAAGAAAAGGTGGTGAAAGAGAAGGCAGCACGTGGACCAACTGCAAAAAGGGGAAGTTCTATTGATACAGAAACTTCTGCCTCTCAACCTAGACAGAAGAAGAGAAGATTGAGAAAGGTTCAAGAATCCTCACCACCACCAGAAGCAGCAGCAGAACACCTTGAACAACTAGAACAAGACATACCAGCACAAAGAGAGGAGGCTTGCAAGCCGAAACAACACCAACAGAGGCTCCACAAACTGAACAAACATTTGTGGAACCAGAATGAAGCTACAACCCAAACCAGGAGAAAGACTTTTCTCCAGCTAGAACACCCACACCCTCACGCGACAGAATGGAAAGAATCAGTGAGGATGATGAAGAAGCAGAATCTGTAGATGAGGAGGAAGAGCGGAAATGCCAAGCAGAAGGTGTTATCAACCTACTGGAAAATGAAGCAGAACACTCTGTGCTGCAAGAATTTCCTGGCATTCACCTTCTTCCTGAGAGTCTGGGAGCAGCCAAACGCGTAAAATTCTACTTGCTGGTCAAGGACAGTGAGTATTATCTATTTGATGCGTTGCTCCAGACAAGGACAATTGAAGACTTGAAGAAAGAAGAAGCAACTCTACTCAGCCTCCTCCAAGCCACCACAGTAAAAGAAGTCAGATCAGAATACCCACAACTCATCCTGGCACTCATGAAGCATGAGGCAGGACTTTTGAAGATATATCTGAAATCATTTTACACGAGTAAAATGGATTTCTTTTTGAGTGTACCAGAAGAAATAGCAGAAGAAGATGTTCCGATGACAGAACTTGCTCAAACAGAACATCAACCACCACCACCAGAACTTGGAGCAGAATAGCCCAAGAAGCCTGCCAAGAAAGTTCCAATCATCAATCTTGACCCAGTGAGATGTACACACCTGGAGTTGCTCTGAAACTCATAAAGCACATCAATTTCTACACAATGGAGGAGCTATTGGAGAGAGAAACCAGACCATTCAACAATTTCCAACTCGACAACCTTATTACACTTAGAGTTGAAGATTGTTTGACAGAAACCTGCAATACTATACAAGAGAAGGCCACCCAGATACTCTCTGACTTCAATCAACATAAAAAAGACTACATCAACGATATGGATCGTGACCTAAGAAGGAAGCTCAGAATAGTCCAGAAAGAGCTAGACAAAAAGATTGATGATGATAGACTAGCCAATGAAGCCGAACAAGCAAAACTCACTCTTCAACTAGAAAATATAGAAAAGCAAGCGCAGAAGACAACCACCTTGGTAGCAGATCTTCTGGCCAAACAGCAGGAAACCATTGATACTGCAGTTGGACAGAAGACTGAACAACTCTCTGCCACACTGAAGGAAACCACTGCTCTCTCCATTCATTCTCAATTTGCAACCTTTGAAAATGAAAAATTTGTGGAGTTAATGAAGCAACATCAGATGGAGGTTCTGAATGATCTACTATATCCGAATCCAGAGGAATTCGAGCACCAGAACACACGCCTATCTGCTGTCGAAGAACTTCAAGAAACATACGACAAAACTTTGTCCACCATGAACAGCAGACTCCAGCGAAAACTGAGCGCATCTGACCAGACGGTCAATCTATTACTTGGGTTCAAGGCTGAAGCTGAAGAGAAAATGGAGAAGATGACAGAGGAGATTGCCTCTCTTCGCACACTCATCACTACCCTCTTTGATGATGTCAAAAAGGAGGAAATCTCAGGAGACAAAGGAGGCAACAAGAGCTTGAGTAAAGGAAAGACTTTGCAAACAGAAGAGGCAAGGGAAGAGGCAGAAACCCCTATGGCTGAAATGGGAAAATCAGCAAGGGAGAGGCCAACCACACCACCAAGACCAGATCCTACCCTTCTTGGAACTGAACAAGCTCAAGCTTCTGATGTGCAACAGACTCCAAAAGACAAAGGCAAGAAGCCAATCGATGAGGGTGATCAGATAGCTGAATTGCTCCTGTTCGGGGTGAACATGGAGCAAGCATGTGATCCAATGTTCAGAGCGCAGTTCTACAAAGAACAGGCAGAAAGGGAGAAGAAAATTGCTGCACAGGAAGCCAAGGAGAAATTCTTTCAAACACCCTTCTCCTCGCCATCATCTGCAGAACGCTCACAACAACAGTCCTCTCAATCAACTACTCAACCGAAGAAAAGAAAGAAGAAGCCCTTCTCATGGAACCTATCCCTGAAGAAACAGACACCTATTGATGCATGGGTTCCAGAAGGTGATCAAAATGATTGGGAGAAGGTCAAGCAAGGATTTATTCTGAACAGATACTTTCTGAAGGAACCCACATACTCAGAGTCAACCCCAGATGAAGACTTCATCAGATACCTGGAAAACTTCAGTCACCAGAACTTAATACAGAGGATCAGAATAGCTGCGTCTGATGCCAAGATCCAGCTCAAAGCTCCGGAGAAACAATATATGGTGTGCCCAACCATTCCAAGCAGCAACATTCCAGACAAG
This sequence comes from Leonotis leonurus, assembly GCA_026898415.1. NCBI lineage: Eukaryota > Viridiplantae > Streptophyta > Magnoliopsida > Lamiales > Lamiaceae > Leonotis > Leonotis leonurus. Next base: position 128,033 of record JAPKLX010000367.1, read on the forward strand.
ACCTACATTTTTAATTACATCAATCAACTGGCTAAAATCAAAGGATATAAGATCGACAACCACGATCCAAACTACGCCACGGTGAGAGACGGAATTTACGAGAGCATTCAGCTGGTTTCTGATGCACAAAGAGAGAAGATGAAGAAAGGCGGAGCTTCCAGATGGTTTTCATAATTATTCTTGCCTTGTCTGTTTCTGATAAACCTTAATTCTTTGTCTTTTTGATTACCACCTGTACCCATTTCTCTCATATCAATATATGTGGTTTTTCTGAAGACAAAATCTCTTTGCCCAGAAAGTTATATTTATGCTTTTAATTGTTATACAAACTCATATAACAATCTGCTAACCTTACCAGGACATGCTATATGATCATCATGTTAAGTGTGGTTTCGACATCATCAAAAAGGGGGAAATTGTTGGGAACCCCACAAATCATTTTAAGTTTTGATGAAATTCCCTCGAAAACACACTTAGGATTATTCATGTTCTGTATTACTTTTATCTGGTTTATATGTGACAGGAACCTTAACATTTAGAAGGATCAGAAAGTTGAAGCATAGCAACTCAACCAGAAAGTTGAAGCAAACCAATTCAACCAGAAAGTTGAAAGCACAACAACTCAACCAGAAAGTTGAACCAGAGAGCTCCAACCAGAAAGTTGAAACAGTTCAACTCAGACAGAAAGTTGAACCAGAGAGCTCCAACCAGAAAGTTGAAACAGTTCAACTCAAACAGAAAGTTGAACCAGAAACTCCCAACCAGAAAACTCAGCCAGATCAACATTCAAATGCTGAAGTCAGATGAAGTGTCAGTGAATCCCAAAATCTAAACTAAGCCTTCCGTGCCATAGAAGGAAGAAAATCAAGCAATACAAGAAAAAGGAAAGCAGTATCTGTCAAACGATCTACTTACCATCCTGGAAGATTCTATCAACTTCATTAGAAGGCAAGAGGAGATAGTCTGGGGATTCACTATCCTTGATTGATGAAATCACATTTACTCCAAACCAATCAAACTCAAACGGTTAGAATTTTCAAAATTCTACACCTATAAAAGCTCGGAACAAAGACTGGCAGAATACACACGCGATGAAGGTCAATTATCATTTCAAGCTACTCTGCCCCGAAATCATCTCAACTAATCGAAGCATTTACTGAGAGAAGATTTCAACCAGTTCGTGTTCCGAAGCGCTCGTAATCACACCTCGATTAAAGTCTGTCTTATCGAGAGAGAAAGAAGGAGATCTTTGCTAGCTAGTAGTTTCTCTAGTGGATTAACGTGAAGAGATCCTGTTTACAGTAGTTTTTCTGTAAGTTGTAAAGGGACACGACCCTTATTCGTGCAGAAGTTTCAATCAGGTTGTGTTTGAAACTTGTGGCTCGTTCTCAGCGAGTATAAATAAGAAGAGTATCCTAGTAATGGATAACTAATCCAGTTTGGATTAGACCGTGGACGTAGGGGGTTTCCCGAACCACGTAAAATAACTGCGTTATTTACTTTCTGCATTTATATTCCAGTTGTTTTATTCTCTATCTGTCATACTCTTTCAAGCTGCATTCTTAATCAATCTCCTAAATATTCGGTTAAGTTTTTCAAAGGTTTTCTAAACAAAGAGCACTGACTAAGTCCACCATTATTCCGCACACAATACACTGTTGGAGAATAAGATTACTCTTACTTTCTACTTTGTGTTACTCACTTGAGAGATTCTGCTTGGACAGAACAAGATCGATTAGATAATCGATCTGGCCTGACACTTTGAGCAATCTGTAATACAGAAAGCTTAAATCTCTCTTATTAAATTAGTCAAGTAAACTGAAAAGTTTGTATTTGGTGTATTCCCCCCCATACACCAAACCTTGCTCTTTCGGGACCAACAATTATCCAATGATTTAGTATATCAAATTGATTTTATATTAATATTTATCAACTGCACAATATGATAAATACAAAACTATACAATATTGATTCATATTACGAATTGTATCTCATTTTAATAAACTATATTTCACGTTTGAGATTATTAAAGTCTGCTAGATTCAATATCCATTAATTATTTAAAACATGCTGATAACTAAAATTAAATAAGAGTATATTTTATGTGAGTGATCCAGTTCAAACATTTATTATTATACATGGAATAAATTCGAACCGACTGAATTTTTATATAGTAAACCTTTTATGAAAGCCTCACACTGATATATTTACTTTGGACTCGTTCAGACGTGATTCAACGCAATAACATCTTAATACTCATTGTTAAATTAATTACAACTATCCAATGTATCAGCCACATATACTAGCAAGTTTTGGTTGCCAGGAAATCAATTTATAAAATTCCACGCACAAAAGTATGTTCAAGGTAAGTTTAGAATTTTGAATTCATTTAGAGATAAGTTATTTATATCTGTAAAAAAATGTCATTTTTTACATTCTCAAATCAATGGAATCATATACTCATCATTACTTTAGAGAATCACTCCATATACATTTTACCATATAATATGAGTATAAACTGAAATCTATCATAACTATTTAATAAAGCCAAACACATAAATCTCAGCAGAAATTGCAACTCATATAGATTATATATTCATATATAATAAGATGTAAAAGAGCAAATAATCAAACAGATAAAATTGGCATCTATAGATTATGTCAAATAATGCGTCGAGTTATTTAAATCTAAAGTTATTCAACACTATTGTGGGTTCAAAAGATATTTTCTCTTTGATAATATCAAGAGTATCGTTGGATGAGAGGTATGATTTGGATGAAGATGCTATGACTGAGAAAGAGTATGAGAAAAGACAGTGAGAGAAGAAAATGAATTTAAGAGAAAACGAGAGTCGAAGAAACTGGAGAATTGCAAAAGTTTGAAAATGGCGGAAGTTAAACACATTGATAACATACAGAGGCTGATCCAGGGGTGCTAGGGTTAGTTGAAGCACCCCCATCAAAAAATTTAAATTTTTTTTAGCTTTTGTCGTCGACAATTTTTCAGCATAATACAATTCTCCGCAGTATGAAAAGCTCCCCCTGCAATCCCAACAGCTCAAGAATTAGTCGGGTTGAACCGCTAATCACCTCGCTGATGAGTAGTTTGTGACTGTGTAACATTGTCACGTCCCCATTTCACTTCTCTAAGTAAAATCGAGGAAAACGTAACCAAAAGGGAAATACGGATAAGCAAATGAAAATAATAACATAGGTAAAAGGGCAATACGTGAAACGTGCCATGAAGGGTAAGATCTCAACAGGTTTAGGTGTCACGGGCACCACAAGTAGATGAACGAAATTCCAAGTTCGAAATCAAAGAAATCACAATCACATCTAAAAACACAAAGGGCGAGTGCAAGTCTGAATTACATGGTCTAACACGAATAAAATAACAGGCAAGTTCTGAAAGCTTAATAAGTCTGGCAGCGGAAACTGGATCAATATCTGGATTTACATGTATGACGACATGTAAATCACCGAGAGTAAAACAACAAGAGATTGACAAAACCCACCGCTGAGCTTTCCACTTCGTCATCACGACTTAACCTGCACATTTATAAGTATATGCAGGGCTGAGTACGAAAGTACTCAGTAAACACATGCCGAAATCACATTCGTACTGATATATTTGCAATTGCCGTAATACAGTGCAACATAGGGATTTTGTCACTAAAGAACCTATGTTCACTAAAATTCTTTTTGGGATCTTAAAAGTTCGACAGCGCTGTCTAAGTTCTGGAGTAATCATACATATTTGTAATTATGTGTGTCGGGAAAGTGGCCACTTTCCGCGAACACTGAACCGGCCAACCCGCTAAGATGACTCACGGTTCTGGTGTACACTAACCTAAAAAGATATAAATCTTTAAAGGTCCGAAATCGATTAATTGTTCAACAGATACGCATCATACCAAAATATAAATATTTTCGACAATGCAATACTTCATAACATTTCAAATTCTAGAGCATTCTAAACGAAAATCATACTTTGGTACAACGCATGCGATTTTATTTGTAAAAGAAAGCCTACCTGATATGCTTCCTCGTCTAACGAAAAACTGGTTTAGGTCGATTGAACTTCTCCTTTGCCGAACCTTAATCGTAGTTAAGAGGAAAATACTCATCGTGAGTATAATTTATTTCATCTAAATATGAAATAATATTCTATTTGTCTTATCTAATCAAAATGAAATAATATGCTATTATTTCATCAGTTACTTAATAATTTACTCAATTTAGAATTGAGTTTCTAATAGTTATCTACTTATCAAATTCTCTATAATATTCTCTAATTAACGAATTTTCTGTAGCGCTTTCCGAGTCGTCCTATCAATTAAATTCTAACTAGAGTACTAACATTTGTCGAGATAATTTACTCGAGACAATCTAGTTTTAACTGAAAATTCTAATTTAATCTCTTATAAGTTAGTATAATTAAATTAATCACTTAAGAATTTATAGGATCGAAATCCGGCTACTAATCTCGTCTCTCATCTATAACTCGATTAACTTAATTAGTTGGGGTCCACTTGACTAATCATAAACAAACCAATTAATTTATCCCTAAATTCAAAGATTTAAATAAATTTAAGTAAATTCTTAATTTGTTCCAATTATTTTATTAAGGGCTCGTCTTCTGAAACGAAGACATTCAATCCATCAAATTATTTGCTTCACAACCCGATAAATTTCATTTCGAATTCCAGCCCGTTTATTTTATTGGGCCCAGATTTTATTCTCATATTGGGCCCATATCCATCTCTATACTACCCTAGTCCAAGCCAATTGTATTTGCTGCCCCGTCAGAATACAATTTTTCTCGGCCCAAATCGATTTTCATAATATCTCCCCCTCTCAGCCCATTTGCCCTATCGGTTTCAACCCTAGCCAATTCTCACACAATCTGCTTTCTTCTTCCCCCTCTTGCTCTCCCGACTTCTCTCTGTGTTCTCGCCGCAATTCCTCCCTCAACGAGATGATCATCGACGCTCCCAATAGAGCTGCAGTGGCTTCGTCTTTCTCTCCTCTGGCCTTCCTTCAGGTTCCCCCATCCCTTCTAAATATTCTTTATTTCATCTTCGTTCTGAATGTTTTTATTTCGAATCTTAAGTCTTAATCCCTAAAGAATTCAAGTTTCCAAATCTCGATTTCAATTCATTACAAATCTGCATGTTTCCTTTTAATCACCCTCTGGAATCATCTCACTTCTCAATCCCTTACTCTCTGCTTTCTCGTTTGGTAGGGAAATGGACGGTGGGGTGATCGGAGTTGTTTCTGGGCCGCAGGCTTTGGCTTCTCCATTTACAGGTAAAGTCTTTTACTTATTTCTCTATATTTTAGGGTTCATAAGGTGCATGTTCTTTT